>JAPPVO010000032.1:152772387-152899355 GCA_030407325.1 Camellia japonica | reverse complement strand
GGATGCAAAGATGCACTCAGAAAACAGTTTCAGAATTTTCAGAAAAACAGTTCCCCGCTCGAGCGCAGGTTTCCCGCTCGAGCGGACATGCAACAAAGGTCCCCGCTCGAGCGTGTGACACAAGCCTCCGCTCGAGCGTACAATACCCGCTCGAGCGGACTGTAAAGCAGTGAGAGATGCTGGGAGCTCGATTTCCCCGCTCGAGCGGCACTTCCTCCGCTCGAGCGGACGACCAAAATCTGGAAATTCCAGATTTGAACTCCAAGATCAAAAATCAACTTTTAATGTATCAAATTCGATCCTTTTGGGCTAATTTTCTGGAAAACACTTTAAAACTCAATGTATAACATGTTTCAAAGGTCAATTTGAGAAAATCAAGCCCAAAGGTAGCTCCATTAAACACCATTTTGAGGAAAACTCCAAGAACAAGATGAACAATTTACATGCATGTAATCAACTGAGTTCAAAGCTTCAAATACTTGTTCAGATGAGTCATTTCTTCTTGAAACATGGTGAAATCATGGACTTAAACATAAATATGAGCATGCATGTAACAATTAGCCATGAAAACATCTTTAAATTCCTCAATACAACCATGCATGCAAGAGATGAGCTTCAATTCAACATTATAAGCCATATCTTGGCTCTAATCTTTAATAATCCTCTAAACCATGCAAGAATCAATTGAATTCACAAACAAGAGGGTAGTCACACTACCTTAGGTCTAGTAGTTCAAGGATAGAAGCTCAATGTTGCAATTATCTTCCAAATCTCCTAAGCCTCCAAGCAAATGAGATGAAATCACTCTAATCTCCTACTCTCCCTCTCTCTAGATTCGGCTAGGAGTAAGAAATAGCTGAGCAAATGTTTTGATTTTAGTGTATAAGGCTCATAAGGTTCAATATATGTGTTGCCTAAGTGCTCCACTCACAATGGCATTAATGTAAATAAGCCAACTCTTTGATTAAACTTATTTTAATCTAATTTAATCATGCCAAATCAGTTTTCAATTGAATATACCATTAATTCACATAAATTATGATGATCATAAAACATTGATCCATTTCCGATTCGGCCGCCGATAAGGCCTTCAATTTGCGGTTTAAAGCATAAGACGAGAACAGGTAATTTGGCAGTCAAACAAATAGATTATGCATTCAAACAGTTACAGTCAATCAATCAGTCTCAGTTTAACAGTAATCAGTAGGAAATCAGTAAACGGTGACGAGGGTTGTTACACCAACCACTTTGTAAGGTCCTTCCCAATTGGGCCCTAACTTGCCGTCTCCGGGCACCAGGGTGTTTCCCATTACTTTGCGCAGTACCCAATCTCCAACCTTGAATTGTCTTAGATGTACGGTCTTGTTGTATTTTCTGGATAACTCCTGTTGGTATGAGGCGATGTGAACCAGTGCTCTTTCTCTTCTTTCTTCTGCAAGGTCGAGCTCCAATGCGATGGCTTCTCCATTTAAGTCTGGATCAAAATTTTCGCTTCTAATGGTGGGGAGGCCAACTTCCAGTAGGATTACTGCTTCCATGCCATAGACCAAGGAAAATGGTGTTTCTCTAGTTGATCGCCGAGGCATGGTTCGGTAAGCCCATAAAACATGAGGAAGCTCATCTGCCCACTTTCCTTTTGCTTTCTCTAGCCTTTTCTTCAATCCATCTAAGACAACCTTGTTTGATGCTTCTGCCTGGCCATTTGCTTGGGGGTATGCCGATGTAGAGTTGTAGAATTCTATCTTGTACTCCTCACAAAAGCCTCTGAAAATTTTGCCGTCAAACTGAGTGCTGTTGTCTGATATTAGCGCCTTGGGTATGCCGAACCGAGTGATGATATTCTGCCAGACGAACTTCTTCACATCTTTCTCCTTTATTGATGCTAGTGCTTCTGCTTCCACCCACTTTGTGAAGTAGTTTGTTGCTGCAAAGAAGAACTTTCTGTTGCCGGGTGCCGTTGGAAGTGGTCCTACTATGTCTAAGCCACACAGTGCGAAGGGCCATGGGCTAGTTAATGGTAGAAGCTCTCTAGCTGGTTGATGTATTTGGTGTGCGAACTTCTGACATTTCTTGCACTTCTTGACATACTTCTCTGAATCTGCTTGCATGTAAGGCCACCAATATCCTTGTGAGATTGCCTTGTAAGCCAATGATCTCCCCCCTTAGTGGCTTCTGCATACGCCTTCGTGTATCTCGAACAAGAATGCTTCAACTTTGCTGGGATGAACACACTTTAGGTAAGGTCCTGTGAAGGATTTCTTGTACAAGGCCATTGATGGGGAGAGCCAAAATCGTTGCGACTTTGCTCTAATCTTGTTGGCTTCTTTCTTTTCTTCAGGTAAGATGTCGTCTTTTAAAAATACGATGATGGGATCCATCCATGAAGGGCCTAGATCGGCGCAACATACTTCAGCTACTTCGGGCTCTTCGATGCTTGGTCTTGGCAAGAAGTCGATCAATAATGAATGTGGAATGGATGTATCTGCCATCGACACAAAGCCAGCTAGTTCGTTTGCTCTACCATTTTCTTCCCTACCAATCTTCTCTATCCGTACCACTTCAAACTTCATGATCTCTTTTCTGAGTAACATTTGGTACTTAACCACCCTTTCGTCCTTTGCCTCGTAGTCGCCTGAAATTTGGTTTACCACCAGCTGTGAGTCACTGTAAACCATTAGCTCAGTGGCCTTCATGTAGAGTGCTGATTTCAATCCTGCTAAAAGTGCTTCATACTCCGCCTCGTTGTTTGATGTTGGGAAGCCAAGGTTGACTGCTTGTTCCACTACTAGGCCATCTGGCGAGATGAGGACTATGCCAAGTCCTACACCGTGCCTGTTGGATGCTCCATCCACGAAGAGCTTCCACATCTCTCCAACGAATAGCTTCCAGCAGGTGGAGGGATCGGATGTACCAAGTCTTTATTTGTTGATGAGTCTTTGCTTGGTGCAGCATGGTTTGCTTCTTTCTCCCTTTGTTTACTCTGGTCTATCCTGGGATGTGGCTGGGTATCCTGTATTAGGGGTTGCGTTATTCCCGCGCCACTTTCCATCCCTATATCGGTTGTACCAGTTAAGTCGACTGGGCAGATGTGATGACTTTCTGGTGAAAGTTCTACCACAAAGTCTGCCAAAGCTTGGGCTTTTATTACGGTTCGGGACTGAAACTTGATGTCAAACTGTCCCAACTCTACTGCCCACTTCAAGATTCGCCCAGAAAAGTTCGCCCTCTCAAACAAAGCTTTTAATGGAAAAGCTGTGAGGACGATTATGGTGTGGGTGTGAAAGTAATGTGACAACTTCCTTGAGGCCATCATCAAGGCTAAGGCCAGTTTTTCCAATGGTAAGTACCTGATTTCTACGCCCTGCAATGTCTTGCTGACATAAAAGATGGGCAGATGTTGGATTCCTTCCGCTCCGACCAACACTGCGCTAATTGCGTGCTGTGAAACTGCCAGGTACAAAAATAGTTTTTCTCCAGGTATTGGGGTCACTAGCAATGGTGGAGAGGACATGTATTCTTTCAAACTTTCTAGGGCGCGGTCGCATTCTTCATCCCACTCAAACTTGGCCTTTAATGCTTGAAAAAATGGTCGACATCTGTCTGATGACCGACTTATGAATCGGTTTAGCGCGGCAGCCATACCGGTGAGATGCTGTACTTCTTTTACTGAGTTGGGCCTCTCTAGATCCTGAATTGCTTTCATCTGAGAAGGGTTTGCCTCTATACCTCAGTTGGTCACCAGGAAGCCTAGGAATTTGCCTGATCCTACGCTGAACACACACTTAGATGCATTAAGGCACAACTTGTGCTTCTTCAGGATCTAAAACATCTCACCTAGGTCCCTGAGATGGTCATTCTCATCTTTGCTTTTGACTACCATATCATCGATGTAAGTCTCCATTGTTCTGCCTAACAATGGTTCGAATATCTTGGTGATCATCCGCTGGAATGTTGCCCCTGCGTTTTTTAGGCCAAAGGGCATGACCTTGTAGCTATACAGTCCTCTTGGCGTAATGCCTCCGCCGGAACTTCAATTCAAGTCTTCGACGTATGGCTCGTCGTTACTCGCCAAGAGCAAAGTGTATCCTTTTTTAGTACGTTGCAACCCCTCTGAGAGGTAAATCAGAGGTCGCGTTTGAGTTGCTCTCTTCGAAGCTTGCACTTCTTTACTCAGCATTTTGTTTCAAGCATGCTTTTGAAGTTGTACTTATCTTGCATTGTTATGCACACCACTTGCATTGTTGTGCACGTTTCATTGGTATTATCATGCATCCATGCTTTGCATGCGTCATTGCGTACGTTTCACTTGCATCGTTATACACTTTGCCATCGGCACCATACGTGTCCGCATTTGATATAGCTCTGAACATATGTTGCTAACTTATTGTACCTATTAAGTTCCTTTCTTTTACAGGCACGATATTGTATGTACAGTTCATTCAAGAGAAGTTCCGATTTAGTTTGAACGTACCTTTTCTCCTCTCGCATGCGGTGCGTTAGGACATCTTCGGTTTCGAACACTCAGATGAGTTTCGGTGTTCATTCATACCTTTTCTCCTCTCGCATGCGGTGCGTTAGAACATTTTTGGTTTCGAACACTCGGATGAGTTCCGGTGTTCATTCATACATTTTCTCCTCTCGCATGCAGTGCGTTAGGATTGGCTCGTGTTTACTTGCTTTGCATAACATTCGCTTAGACTATTGCATTTATTGTGTATATTTGCTTCATTACAACGTGCTTTGTATGATCATAAGTTATGTTTGGCTTTGTGCATACCCCTTTGTATTTTGTCCCTGCCTGCGGGCACATCTCTTTGTTTATCTCGCCTGTTTGTCTAAGTCTTCGGCCTTGTCAAAAATGGGTCGTCTCTGGGCTTTGACATTCACTCCCGTCACTTATGACTTTCGAGTTTTGTCAAAGAGGGGCAACTGCAGACACCCCATTTTTGACCGACCTTAAGACTCAGACGTCATCGATTGAGCGCTCGGTGATTGCGCATGTTGTGCTCGTTCTGAGGTTTTGGAGTTTCGGCTGAGGTCCTTACCCCCGGACCTCAGGACCCTTTTATGCTTTGCCTCGGTTTGCAGACCAGGTTTTTCTTTCTCTTCCCGGAGGGAGGGAGAGGTCTTTTAGACCATCTCTCAGTGGCCGTAGGCTACTTTTCATGGTCGCAGGCCACTGTTCCCGTTTGGAGACCAGTTTCCAGTTTTCAGAGCCGTCGGTCGCGCGCCTCGATTCGGGACCGCTTAACATTCTCCGTTTGGCACGATTTTTGGCACACACCTTGTTTCCTCTATCTAGAGGGACACTGAGGCCCGGGAGACCACCTTTGTGGTCTCACGCCACTTTTGGTGCTTAACAGCTTGTTTTTGGGGCACCCGACCGCGCGTTTTGTCCCCCGAACCCTCGTTTTGCATCGGTGTTGGTTCTTTTTTGGCATGAACCTTGTTTTCATTGTTTGGAAGGTGGTACAAGGGTGGGAGACCACCTTTTCTCTTGGAGACCACTTCTTTCTCTCCGCCAGCCGATTTTCTTGTCGGGAAACTGGTCTCCTTGATTTTTGAGCCACATTTGCTGGTCTCCCCCATACCACTAGCTTGCATTCAGTTGGGAGACCATCAAATGGGCTGGCCGACCACTTTTCCTTGAGGGAGACCACTCACCCTGGTCAGCCGACCAGGGAAGTGGTCAGCCGACCACCTTAACTAGTCGGCCTGCTCCCTCTAGTTTTGTCTCTGTGAGTTGTTGCCAGCTATGCCAGCTAGAAGGCACAGACTGCGTCCTCCATGGCCTTGGTTTTTAGCTTCTTTGAGAAGCTTTGGCCTCCTTTGTCTATAAAGGAAGGCCTCCCCCTCCTTTGAGAGGGTTCAGATTTTTATCTAAGGCAAAAATATATATCCCTCTCTATATCTCTACATTTTGGCCCTAAAGAGTGTGTTATTCTTAGCCCTTTTGCACCACACCTCATAGCCTAACACTTCTACCATCAACCTAAGGTTCTTGGAGGTCATTTTCAGAGGTTAAGGAACTGGGTTTTTGGTCCAGAAGTTGCTGTCTTTATTGAGCTTCAAAGGAAACTCATTTTCTCCCTTTTTAAGCATTATTTTGATCCTTCTCTTAGCCTCATTTGCATGCTTATTTGAGGTTTGTTGTCAACTGAAAAAAGATTTATTTTTAAGCATTATTCATGTTTGTTTAAGGCCATTTTCCTGTTGGAGGTCATCTACCCTCTTGCATGCTTCATTTAGTTTTGTTTTGAGCCATGCCTTAAGGCCTTTGTGTTGACCTTTGCTTAGCCTTTTAGCCACTGAAATCCAGTGGATTTTCAGTGGTTGGCATGCTGTTTTGAGGGCCAAAATCAGAGAGGGGTGACCCTCTCTCTTTTGGCCTTGTTTGTTTGCATATTTGGACTTTCCAAGGAACCTATATTTTCATACTTCCTAACCTTGGTTCAGGCCATTTTTAGTGACTTTTAGGACCTGCCTAGACTCTGTCTAGGCTGGTTTGGTCACCTCATGTTGCCTCTTGCATGTGTAGAATAATCCTCTTCATAACTTATCAAAGGAGCATGTCATTCTTGCATGTATTGGTCATGTTTCAGTGGGTTTTTGGTCATTCTTTGGCATATCATAGCTCTATCTTTGGTTGATTTAGTGGCCTCTTGAATGCTTCACATGCTTGTAGTGTGAACCATGCTCACTAGCTTACATTGCATGTTGTTTTGGCCATTGATTCTAGCATATTTTGGCCATACTTCAAACTGATTTTGTTCATATTTTGGGCTGCCTTAGCTCTGTTTGAGGCCTCTTGGTCGAATGATGCTTGCCATGCATACTTGTAGTGTAATATCCTTGCCTAGCCTTGAGTTTTGGAGCCCCTTGCATGCTTAACTAGAGGTGTTTCCATGTCTTAGCATTATTGAGCATGTTATTTCAAAGCCTATACTTATGCCATGTTCCCATGTTTTCCACTATTTAAATGCGTTTGAGAAGTTGTGCTTGTATACCTTTTATGGGCCATTGCATGAGCTTCATTTTTGTGCATTCAAGCCATCATCTTAGTCCATTTTGCCATTGTTTAGGCCTACATAGGGACTGTTTGGGGTTGGTTTGTTCATTTGGGCATTGCTTTGCATACCTCTAGTGTAATGCACTTCACTAGTTTTGGTATTTGAGCCATTCAACATGCATAACATGAGTTGTTTGCATGAATCGGGACCATTTTGTATGTCATTTCAGAGCTGGAACATGTGTTGTTGTATGCCATATTTCATCCTTTCCATGCTTCCATACAGTTGTATCTTGTGCCCTAGGCTTTGGGCCCTTGCATCTTGCATGTTTGCATGTGTTTTGTTGCCTCATTTTCATCATGCATGGCCACTGATTTGGGTGTGGCTGAGGCCCATTCATTTTGGTTTAAGTCCATTTTGCATCGAGTATGCCATTGTAGTTCATAGCATTGAGTATGTCGCGTTGTCGCATGTTTGATCATTGCATTGTGCATGCCTTGTTCACTTCATAGTGTATGGTAGTCTTCACATGTGCATTGTGTATGACATATAGTATCATGAGCATTGAGTATGCCATTGTTAGTTCGTAGCATTGTGTATGCTAGTTTGCATGTTTGCACGTCATCCTTTGCATGTTTGCATGACTTGGTTGCATCGCCTTAAGATTGCATACTTGAGGTTGCATTGTGTTTGGAATAGGAGTTAGTCCAAATATGGGAAACGAGGGACGTTTCATACTCCAAGTGATGAAACGTGCCTCGATTCTCGATCGCCGACACTCTTGACTAACACATGATGGAGTTTAGGCATTTATGTGTTTATATGTGCATTCATTTCACATTGAGTCGTGCAATCCGACTCCTCGGCCATCATGCATCAAGATGCGTGATTGGTGGCCCGAGGATCAAGGACTACACTCCCTAGAGCTTATGCAATGATGGGGAGAGTGGTCGTGCACACATGTGTTACAAATACCTTGTTTTCTCTCTCTCTTGCCTTTGTTGTAGAAAATGCAGAAACCAGGAGAAGAAACTGGTCGACCGACCAGGTTTTCTGGCAGGCCGACCACCTTTTCTGGTTTTCACCACCAAGGGTGGTCGGTAGGTGGTCTCCAATGCCTATAGCTGGTCGGCAGCCTCCCCCTAGATTCCCAGGGTAGAGTTTTATCTCCTTGGAGCTTTGTGTAAGTTTCTGAAATCAATTGCAAACAAAGGCGAGCCGGGGCATCGCGATGGATTTCCCGACAAGGCGACTCGAGCATGCATGCATCCTTTATCATTCAAAGCAGAGCTGAGGTAGCCCATTTTACATAGTTTGCATGCTAGTTTAGTTAATTTGTTAATTAGTTAATTCGATTCTGTATTATTTATTCGGACCCTCCTAGATAGGGCAATGTTGTAATAAGTGTGCGTGTGTGTGATGTATATCTTCCAACCCCACGTCTTTCTCCCTTTTATTTACCATCTTATGATGGTTAGTTTTAGGGCACGTTTCAATTAGCATCCTTATGCTCGTATGTTTGCATCCATTCATCTGTTTTGCATGCACCGCGCTCGGCGTATCATACTAACTGCATCGTATTTGAATTCCAAGTTGAATACATGTTACTTGTAGCATCTCACATGCCATCTTAGAATAGCCGAGCCTGTCTTAGTTACATTCTTGCATGTGTTGCATTAGGCATCTCAGCATAGTTAGGATTCATGCATGTTTTTTAATTAGCTTCTTTCTTTGGCTCGGAGTACTCGATAAGTGTTTATGCTTTAGCATCCTTGCATGCGTGTGAGTGACTGCCATGATAGCATGCTTACCATGAGGCTATGTGCTTATGTGATATAACTGCCTGAATGCCTGTGGGTGAAGGTTGGGTTGCTTGAATTGGAATAATTCGTCGAAACCCGTGTTTTAGCCTACTTGCGAATAGCAAACTTCAATCTATTTTCAAAACAAATGGATATGCGATGCTTTGTTCCAACTTAGGCAATCTAGTCTATACTTGTATGCTGTGCGCATCACATAGTAATTCTAGGTTAATAACCGGAATAAGAGCACATGTGTTTTCAAAAACAAGATATCATGCTTAGTAGTGGCCAATCTTTGATCGGGCGAGTGGGGGTGCTCATTAAATGACCTTCCCCAATCGTACCCAAGTTCCCAAGCCGAGGCAACTTTGGTGATGACGGACACGTGCCTTAGACACGAGTCAGGGTTTCCTAAATTTCCCCAAAATAAAATATTTAGGTGGGGACTCTGTATCTGGCAAAGTAGTCCATGTTTGGCACTTCTTTCTAAAATCAGTTTTTCAAAACGATTTGCCGGATTTTGACTCTTTGGTGATTTATCGATCTTGCATTGCACTTTGCGAGATCAGATTCAGAACCGTGACATTTGAGTCCGAACTGTAATGAGCCCAATGAACAAAATGGGATTTCCCCAGGACGTTCGGGGCCGTCTACACTCCCTCAAGTGCTCAGCCTTCTTGATCATTCCCCTGAGCTCACATACCCGCTCAAGTTCGAATACCCCATGAATTACGTTAATCACACCTTGAGGTGGGGCGTCGATCGGCATTCTGTTTGGGTGATCGTGGTTCTGGGGGGTTGGCTGCGTCCCTCCCTCAATGTATTGGTCCAAATGCCCAGCTGCCACTAACTCTTCCAGATACTGTCTCAATGGCGTGCAATTCTCAATGCGGTGCCCTTTTTCCTTATGGAAGGTGCACCGGGATCTTTCGTCATAGTCCTTATGTGCCTCTCCCAATTTAGCTGGCCATCTAACGAAAAGTTCATCACGTATCTCACTGAGAATCCGATAGATCGGTTTTTTGAACACCGTGGTAATGGCAGTGCGGACTCTCAACCACCTTTTATCTTGGTCCTCTCCGTTGTCCTGCTTGCCTCGCCCGTTTCTGCTTGGACGTTCTACCGCATTGACTTTTGCCGAAGCATTTTTATCTGGTATTGCGATTGTACCAGACTTTGTTTTAGCACGGGCGCCATCCTCTTCCACCCGAATATGCCGGTGTACCCTCTCCATTAAGGCTTCCATTGTGAGGGGGGGCGTCATGGTGATTGAGTCCCTCAGTCTGTTACCGACTGGAAGACCTCTTTTGTACTGCGCGATGGCGAGATTTGTGGGGCAATCTCCTATCTGGTTGAAGGTCTCCCAATAGCGACTGTTGTATGACCTCAACGTCTCCTTGTCGCCCATATCAATGGAGAGTATCTGATCGATCTCCACTGGCGTCTTAGTGTTCGTTCTGAACCTGGTCACGAACGCTTCTGCCAATTGTGCCCAGGAGGCGATGCTGCCTTTTGGTAGCCTTTTGAACCAGGTTAAACTTAGGTCGCCAAGGCTGGATGGGAATAGGATGCACATTAAAGCTTCGTTCCATCAGTGTACCGCCATAACCTGGCAAAAGTGGCTTAAGTGCATGTAGGGGTCTGTCTTCCCCTCATAAGTGGTAAACTTAGGCTGGTTGAAACCTGAAGGGAGAGGTGCGTTCTCTATTGCCGGAACGAACGGCGAGGTTTACAATTTGGCTAATACCTTGTCTGTTGGTTCGTAAGCCAGGCGCGGTATTGGCATTCCGACCTCGACGCTTCCATGCGTCCGAGAAGGCAACCGCTAAAGGGCTGAAACTCTACGTGGGTCGCGTGTCCTAGTATTCCCCTTTCATCGTGCTTTTTCTTCAAGCACAGTCCGTAGGTCGAACGATCTAGGCAACTCCGTTTGCCTGGATGCAGTTTGGTGTGTGCGTGAGGGCCGATAGGTGCTTTCCTTAGTACATGACCTCTCAGTCCTCGTTCTCTCAGACCTGGAGTAACGAGTCCTGGTATTCCTTGATTGACTGTCGCCTGTTCTCAGGCTTCTGCTCTCTGCTTGTGATGGTGTGGTATGCCTACCACGATCTTCCGAATGGCGAGGGGGGGTGTTGCCTTTGCGCCCTTCTCCTATCGCCACCCCTTTTTCTTTGATTTGGCGTTTCATAGACTCCATGTCCGCCGCCATCTTCCTTATTAACTCGTCTTGTTCCTTTACGCGATCCTCCAGAACTTGAGGAGCGATCCTCTGCCTCTGTTTTTCTGGACTTTGAGAGCGACGGGGGCTGTTAGTTCGCCTCCCCCTTGCATCCCTTCGGGGGTTCTGTCGCTGGGGCTCTTAATCGGCCATGGGAGGGATAGAAGGCAAACCTTCTCGCCTCCCACCCCTCTCTGGGGTTTGTCCGTCGATGGCGGACTGCGGCAAATCTTCATTGTGCGCCATTACTTCCAATTAGAGAGGAAAAACTTGATCAAAAGGTTTTTTTCTTTTTGTGATTCCCATAGACGGCACCAATTGTACGAGCACGAAATATTGTCCTCGTATAATCCTGTTGATCAAGTCTGCGCTCCTCCAAACAATGTCGCTTTACTCCCTGAAAACACAAACGTGAGCTAGCCGGCGGGTGTGTGTCGGATACCTTTCCGATGCCTAAGTCAGCAAAATAGACAAATAGACAAAAGTTCTGTGTATTCGAGAATCAAAGTTGTGTTACCTCTCCATAGGTGATGTTATGAGCTTTTATAGGTTCCGCGTGGCATAATCCTAGTAGGACTCTTATTCCTTCATGCAAAGTCCTCCTAGGAATCACACTCCTGAAAGATAATGCTTATCCTTCAACACCCCCCTCACTGCTTAAACCAAGTGAGATGGTTTTACCTCAATGGTATGACAAAACGACCGAGCTATCACAGCCATGCTAAACTAGCTAAAATGACCGAGCTTTACCTAGCTCGGTTCTCCCCTCCACTGTGTGTACATCGACTTCTCCTACTGAGACCGTGCTAACCATAACGAGATTGGACCGAGCTAATCCGTAGCAAGGTCCTGAGAAAAGCTCAAAATACCTTGGGTCAGAGAGCTATTGCCGAGCTAACTGCTGTCACTCTGACTGTGGTGACCGAGCTAACTACAAAGCTCTTTTGGACTGGGCTAACTTACAAGGCCCTTTTACCTAGCCCTTCTTACTGCGGCCCACAGAACAGCCCATTACCCAGCTTGGCCCAATTTATTTATAAATTACCCTCTCAAGAATAATATATATTAAGAATTAGATTTGTGTAGTCATAAAAGTGACGATGACAACGACAACGACAACAATAATAATAACATTATGAAAATAAAAATTGCACTAATTAAATAATTAAAAGTTAATTATAGAATTTCGTTACAAAATGTTGTTATGGAATTGGATTATAGATATTGATTACAAAATTTAAGTAGCTAAATATAATTACCAAAATAATTTAATATGCAAAAATACGTGTGATACCCCTGTTCCGTAATATGCTAAATTGGTCCTTAATTTGAATATGATTATGTGTTTAGCATGATTTTATGTGCCATTATGTGAATATATGTGATTTTGAAGTTTTATCTGTTCACCGTAGGCATATCTGTTTAAATAATCTGCCTTGGAAATTAAATTGAGGGCCTTATCGGCCACGAAACCCGAAATCGATTACGCCATTGTGATTGGCATAATTTTTAGAACCTACGGTGAAATTTAATTGAAAAATTGATTCGGGCCAGATTAAGTTGATTTAATTGTTAAATTAGTGCCCAATTACTTTAGTAATATTATATTGAAGTTAGTGGGTTTTGTTGGAGAGGCAATACACCCTCATTTGGTGTTTGAAGGATCAAAAATCTGATTTTACACCTTAGTGTGAGAGAGGGTCGGCTCTAGAGAGTGAGAGAACTCAAACTTGAAGTTTGATCATTGTAGCTAGGTGATCTTGAAGGCTAGCTCAAGGACCTACCATAAATTGTAAGGATTAAGCTCCTAGGTGAGTAATCACCCCTTTATTCATGAGTTTGAATTTGTAATTTTGTAAGTTCAAAGTCTATTTGTGATCAAGAGCATAATTTGAGTTGAATTTGTTAAATTAGGAGTTATGTGAACATGCATGTGCATAATTGCTAGAGTTTTGCATATTCATGCATGAATCATGTGAACAAGAGAATTTGGGCATCAAACATCACATGCATGCATAGTTTTCCTAAGTTCCATGATCATAAGCCTTAATTGTACCATTTGAACTCAAATTGGGAGCCAAAACATACATGCATGTTTGATTTTTGAAGGGATGGAGCTTATATGGAGTTTGTAATATAGGAGTTTTGTTCATACTTAAGAAATGAGAGTTGTTTGAGAATTAGATGATGATTTTGAACGAATTGATGTAATATTCTTACACTCTCATACAATATGATGTGCTTATATGTTTTTGGGACCAAAATCATGAGTTGAAGCCCTTGAACGTCGAAATTGAAGCTCAAGAACAATTCTGGGTTTTCCAGAATTTTGGTGCCCGCTCGAGCGGGGAAACCGCCGCTCGAGCGTAAATTTCATGCTCCCAGCACTTTTTGCAGAGTTGGATGTCCGCTCGAGCTGGATATTTAACGCTCGAGCCGGGAGCCTTTATAGACAAGCCTTCCGCTCGAGTGGCAGAGTTCACGCTCGAGCGTGATTTTGATGCAACCAGTACTTTTGCAGGCCTTAAGGGTCCGCTCGAGCGGGGAAGTTGACACTCGAGCGGGGACCCTGTTTTCTGAAATTTTGTTTATGTATTCTATGTTCTGTTTTCCATTCCCTTTCACTCCTAAACACTCTTAGGCATACAATGAGTATTGTAATTGAATTAAAGAGATAAGAATAAAGCCTAAAGAGGAAAATGTGAATTTTGAACGGATTGAATTGTTAGTGACCCTTTGAAATATACTGTTGTCCAATTGTTTACTCATATGTAAGTTTTGTAAGTTCATTAATTTGAATGGTGGACAACGATTGATATAAATAATTGGGCCAAAGGCCGATTGATGCGAATGATTGGGCCAAAGGCCGATTGATGTAAATAACTGGGCCAAAGGCCGATTGATATGAATGATTGGGCCGAAGGCCGATGGATACGAATGATTGACATGAATGATTGGGCCGAAGGCCGATGGATACGAATGATTGACATGAATGATTGGGCCGAAGGCCGATGGATACGAATGATGGACATGGATGATTGGGCCGAAGGCCGATGGATACGAATGATGGATATAGATGATTGGGCCAAAGGCCGATGGATATAAATGATTGGGCCGAAGACCGTTTGTTGTACTGTTTCAATGATTACTTATATATTTTCCTCATTTGATATTATTCACTGGGCATTCGCTCACGCTCATTCATGTACATGTAGGTGAGCCAAGGGACGTCTAGAACCAGCCCCGGTGAACTTGTGAGAAACAGTTTAAGTTTTGAGGAGTCAGCCCCAAACGTCTCACGCACGAGACTGTCTTCGCCTTTTATCTTGTTTATAGTTCTGTTATATTGGCGAATACGTTGGACAACTTTTGCATATGGGACATGGGTTTGACGGACTTAAATTTGTATGATCCTGGATGTACAGCGTTTGGTGTTAGTACATATTTTGATGTGAGTTATTAACATATAAACGTTTGGAATGTTATGGTGTGCATTTAAGCACGGCTCTATGGACAAAGTTTTGAATTGCTTCCGTTTGGCCCCTTTATCTCTGATGAGTTTCGATCTATTTGAATTGACGCCGTAGGTAATCACGCGATCACTAGCCGGTTATGGCAAGAACCCACAGGGGCGGGTTCGGGTCGTGACAGAGTGGTATCAGAGCACGAGTTAATAACTCACACACTTGTCCAAAAGAGCAATAAGCGTCTAGAAAAGGTCTAGGATGCATTCATAAGTATGAATTCGAAAGCACCAAGTATATGCATAACTGTTTGGGATGAACGACTATGTGCCTTAAGTTATGAATTGCCTGCATCGCGATTTATTTGGATATGTATGCTTTTTGATATATGCATACTTGTAAATCTTTTGTATGAAATGTATTTGCCTGAAATATAATGCAAGTTTAATCAGATGGTGAGAACAAGAGGTGATGAGTTAGAGGAATCCTCTACTGCCAGGATAGACAGAATGGAAAGACTGCTATAGGAAATGGCCGAAGCTTTGAGACAGCAGCAGGAGTGGCAACAATAGTGGCAGCAACCACATCCACCACCTCCACCTCCGGCACCTCCTGTGCCAGATAATCAGAACGATGACCGAATCATAGCCCTCACCAAAGAGTTCAAGAAAATGAAACCACCACAGTTCCATGGCGGACTAGATCCTTTGAAAGCTGAAGCTTGGGTCCTCGGCATCGAAAAACTGTTTGAAGTATTCCCGTGTTCAGAAACACAGAAAGTGCTTCTAGCCACCTTCATGCTAGAAGACGAAGCGAGAAGATGGTGGATGTTGATGCGTGAGAGTTACAAGGATGCTGATTGGGCAAAGTTTTTGGAAATCTTTTATGACAAGTACTTCCCGCAGTGTGTCCGGGATAGGAAAGTGGCGGAATTTATGGAACTAAAACAAGACAGTATGACCGAGTAGAGCCGAGTACGAGGCCAAGTTCACCGAATTGGCCAGATTTGCGCCACACGTGATTGACACGGATTATAAGAAAGCGCGACATTTTGAAGGTGGGCTCCGAGTTGACATTTTAGAGAGAGTGAATGTCTTGAAGTTGGAGACTTACATTGGGGTATTAGACCGAGCCATAATATCTGAGGCTAATATAGCCAGACAAACTAAACCAACAACTGATTGGAAGGGTAGCAAAAGGCAGGGCTTCTTCTCAAAGAAGAAGTTTTCAAAGAAGCAAAATACGGGCTCCTCGAATACTTCTAATTCTTCCCGAGACACAACCCCGTCGTGTACCACTTGTGGAAATAGGCATCGTGGGGTTTGTTACCGTGTGACAGGTGCTTGTTTTAATTGTGGTAAACAGGGGCATATGGCCAGAGATTGCAAACAGAACCGTGGAAAATTTGCTGCCAGTTCAACATCAGTCCCAAAACTAGGAAATGCTATGGGATCTACTCCCGCCGGAGATACCATGAGGCAGGGGAGTTTTTGCACTTGTTCCGGGCGATACACGGAATGCCAATGCCGTTGTCTCAGGTACTATTTCAATATGTAATCAGGATGCCTTTGTATTAATTGATTCTGGATCAACACACTCATTTGTGACATATACATTTGCATCTAGACTGAAAAGACCCCTAGAGTTGTTGCCATATTTGTTGTGTGGTCTGCTCCATCGGGGGAATCTGTGTTATGTGACTATATATATCGGTTTTGTGACATGCATATTGAGGATGCTACCTTATATGTAGATTTATTGCCCTTGAACTTTAGACATTTTGATGTAATTTTGGGCATGGATTGGTTGACTAAGTATTGTGCCACCATAGATTGTGTGACAAAAAGGGTTGTATTTAAACCGCCAGAACAAAAAAATTGTGTTTGTGGGTAATGGGGTAGTGCCTCCACCTTATTTGATATCTGCAATGAAAGCATGTAAACTGATCAGGAAAGGGTGCCAGGGTTATCTGTGCTATGTGTTGACCGAACAATCTGTGAATGTTGAATTGAATGATATTCCTATTGTTAGAGAATTTCCAGATGTGTTTCCGAATGAATTACCAGGGGAATTGGTAGACAGGGAGATAGAGTTCACCATTGAAACTGTGCCAGGCACCCAGCCCATTTCTAAAACCCCCTACAGAATGGCTACTGCTGAAATGAAGGAATTGAAAGAACAGTTGCAAGACTTGCTTGATAAGGGATTTATCCGACCTAGCACTTCGCCTTGGGGTGCACCAGTGCTGTTTGTGAAAAAGAAGGATGGTACTTTGCGCCTGTGCATCGATTATCGGGAATTGAATAAGGTAACAGTAAAGAACAAATACCCCCTACCCCGGATTGATGATTTATTTGACCAGTTGCAGGGATCACAGGTGTTTTCTAAGATTGATTTGAGATCCGGGTATCATCAGCTGAAAGTTAAGGCAGAGGATGTTGAGAAAACCGCATTCAGAACGAGGTATGGTCATTTTGAGTTTCTTGTTATGCCATTTGGAGTGACTAATGCTCCGGCAGCATTTATGGACTTAATGAATAGAATTTTTAAAACCTACCTTGATGAGTTTGTTGTAGTCTTCATCGATGATATTTTGATATACTCTAAAGATAGACTTGAACATGAACATCACTTGAGGACTGTTTTACAAATACTTCGGGAAAGGAAATTATTTGCTAAGCTAAAGAAATGTGAGTTTTGGTTGGATGAAGTTGTTTTCTTAGGGCATGTGATCAACAAGGAAGGAATTTCAGTGGACCCACAGAAAATAGAGGCAATTGTGAATTGGCCTACACCGACCAATGTAACAGAAGTTCGCAGTTTTATGGGTCTTAGCTGGGTACTACAGGAGGTTTGTGAAGGATTTTTCAAAAAGCTGTGCCTCTTACCCAACTGACACGCAAGGGGCGACCATTTGAGTGGAATAGTGAAAGAGAATCAGCCTTTCATGAATTGAAGACAAGATTGACCACGGCACCAATCTTGACATTACCTTCAGGTACGGAAAATTTTGTGATTTTCAGTGATGCATCTTATAAGGGTTTGGGTTGTGTGTTAATGCAGAACGAAAAGTTATTGCCTACGCCTCCCGGCAGTTGAGGCCACATGAGAAGAATTATCCAACGCATGACCTGGAATTGGCCGCAGTTGTTTTTGCTTTGAAAATCTGGCGGCATTATTTGTATGGGGCAAAGTGTGAAGTCTACACGGATCATAAGAGCCTGAAATACTTCTTCACGCAAAAAGAGTTGAATATGCGTCAGAGAAGATGGCTGGAACTGATAAAAGATTACGACCTAGAAATTCAGTACCACCCCGGGAAGGCTAATACAGTTGCTGATGCCTTGAGCAGAAAATCAACGGGGAGTATGGCTTGTTTGCTTACTGAACAAAGGGAGATTTTGCAAGACTTTGAGAAGTCTGAAATTGAAGTGGTAATGTGTGAACAGGGCGGATTGATAGCCGCTATTGTAGCCGAGCCGGCGATCATTGATGAAATTAAACAGAAACAGAAGGAGGATGAGTTTCTCAGGAAAGTGATTGACGAATTCGAGGCAAGCCCGAAAGCAGAATTCAGTATTGAGAATGAAGTGTTGAAATTCCGGAACCGAATATGCGTCCCAGATATCCCGGAACTAAAGAAGAGGGTTTTAGATGAAGCCCACAGGTCCGTATTTGCTATGCATCCGGGTAACAATAAATGTATCGGGATTTGAAACAAACCTATTGGTGGCCTAAAATGAAGAAGGAGATCGCAGAATATGTGTCCAAGTGCCTTCAGTGTCAGCAAGTTAAGGCTGAACATCAGAAACCAGGCGGTCTACTTCAACCTCTCCCTATTCCTGAATGGAAGTGGGAACATGTGACTATGGATTTCGTTGTTGGCCTACCTCGCACTTCTCGAGGTATGGATTCTGTTTGGGTTGTAGTTGATAGACTAACTAAATCTGCACATTTTCTGCCTGTCAAAACTACATTTACTGCTTATAGATTGGCTACTATTTATGTTGATGAAATTGTTCGTTTACACGGAGTTCCGGTATCTATTGTGTCGGATAGAGACCCGAAATTTGTATCTAGATTGTGGAAAAGTTTGCAGGAAGCCATGGGAACAGAACTAAGGTTCAGTACTGCATTCCACCCACAGACAGACGGGCAGTCAGAACGAACGATACAAACTTTGGAAGATATGCTTCGCATGTGTGCTTTGGATTTTCAGGGGAGTTGGGAAGATTATTTGCCACTTGCGGAATTTGCTTATAATAACAGCTTCCACTCCAGCATCGGTATGGCACCATACGAGGCTTTGTATGGTAGGAGGTGTAGATCACCTATTTGTTGGACAGAGGTCGGGGATAGAGCTTTGCTTGGGCCCGAAATTGTGCAAGACACTTCTGAAAAGATCAAAACTATTCGGCAAAGGCTCAAAACAGCTCAAGACCGACAGAAGAATTATGCGGACGTTCGGAGAAGACCTCTTGAGTATGAGGTTGGTGACCATGTGTTCATCCGTGTTTCTCCGATGAAGGGCCAAGTCAGATTCGGGAAAAAGGGCAAGTTGTCGCCCCGTTACATTGGGCCGTTTCAGATTTTGGAGAGGCTTGGTCAAGTTGCCTACAGGGTTGCTTTGCCACCGGGATTCGAGCAAATCCATAATGTGTTTCACGTGTCGATGTTGAGGGGTTACCTCCGAGACCCGTTTCATGTGATCGATTATCACCGGGTTATTGATGAAAATATGGAATATGCTGAATGGCCGGAACGGATTGTAGACAGGCAAGTGAAACAGTTGAGAAGCAAGTCCATCCCAATGGTGAAAGTAGAATGGAAAGAACACTATGGGACGGATGCTACATGGGAAAAAAGGAGGAAATGCGACTGAGCTATCCACATTTGTTTCCCGACGAAGGTAAATTAAGTTTGGAGGACCAAACTTCCTAAAGGGGGAAGACTGTGATACCCCTGTTCCGTAATATGCTAAATTGGTCCTTAATTTGAATATGATTATGTGTTTAGCATGATTTTATGTGCCATTATGTGAATATATGTGATTTTGAAGTTTTATCTGTTCACCGTAGGCATATTTGTTCTGCCTTGGAAATTAAATTGAGGGCCTTATCGGCCACGAAACCCAAAATCGATTACGCCATTGTGATTGGCATAATTTTTAGAACCTACGGTGAAATTTAATTGAAAAATTGATTCGGGCCAGATTAAGTTGATTTAATTGTTAAATTAGTGCCCAATTACTTTAGTAATATTATATTGAAGTTAGTGGGTTTTGTTGGAGAGGCAATACACCCTCATTTGGTGTTTGGAGGATCAAAAATCTGATTTTACACCTTAGTGTGAGAGAGGGTCGGCTCTAGAGAGTGAGAGAACTCAAACTTGAAGTTTGATCATTGTAGCTAGGTGATCTTGAAGGCTAGCTCAAGGACCTACCATAAATTGTAAGGATTAAGCTCCTAGGTGAGTAATCACCCCTTTATTCATGAGTTTGAATTTGTAATTTTGTAAGTTCAAAGTCTATTTGTGATCAAGAGCATAATTTGAGTTGAATTTGTTAAATTGGGAGTTATGTGAACATGCATGTGCATAATTGCTAGAGTTTTGCATATTCATGCATGAATCATGTTGAACAAGAGAATTTGGGCATCAAACATCACATGCATGCATAGTTTTCCTAAGTTCCATGATCATAAGCCTTAATTGTACCATTTGAACTCAAATTGGGAGCCAAAACATACATGCATGTTTGATTTTTGAAGGGATGGAGCTTATATGGAGTTTGTAATATAGGAGTTTTGTTCATACTTAAGAAATGAGAGTTGTTTGAGAATTAGATGATAATTTTGAACGAATTGATGTAATATTCTTACACTCTCATACAATATGATGTGCTTATATGTTTTTGGGACCAAAATCATGAGTTGAGGCCCTTGAATGTCGAAATTGAAGCTCAAGAACAATTCTGGGTTTTTCAGAATTTTGGTGCCCGCTCGAGCGGGGAAACCGCCGCTCGAGCGTAAATTTCATGCTCCCAGCACTTTTTGCAGAGTTGGATGTCCGCTCGAGCTGGATATTTAACGCTCGAGCGGGGAGCCTTTATAGACAGGCCTTCCGCTCGAGCGGCAGAGTTCACGCTCGAGCGTGATTTTGATGCAACCAGTACTTTTGCAGGCCTTAAGGGTCCGCTCGAGCGGGGAAGTTGACGCTCGAGCGGGGACCCTGTTTTCTGAAATTTTGTTTATGTATTCTGTGTTCTGTTTTCCGTTCCCTTTCACTCCTAAACACTCTTAGGCATACATTGAGTATTGTAATTGAATTAAAGAGATAAGAATAAAGCCTAAAGAGGAAAATGTGAATTTTGAACGGATTGAATTGTTAGTGACCCTTTTATGTTCATGGCATGTGTAGGGTCGAGTTCCAGGGCGAACCCACAAGCCGATCACTGTGAGTAATATCTTAACAAGATATTTGAAATATACTGTTGTCCAATTGTTTACTCATATGTAAGTTTTGTAAGTTCATTAATTTGAATGGTGGACAACGATTGATATAAATAACTGGGCCAAAGGCCGATTGATGCGAATGATTGGGCCAAAGGCCGATTGATGTAAATAACTGGGCCAAAGGCCGATTGACATGAATGATTGGGCCGAAGGCCGATGGATACGAATGATTGACATGAATGATTGGGCCGAAGGCCGATGGATACGAATGATTGACATGAATGATTGGGCCGAAGGCCGATGGATACGAATGATGGACATGGATGATTGGGCCGAAGGCCGATGGATACGAATGATGGATATAGATGATTGGGCCAAAGGCCGATGGATATAAATGATTGGGCCGAAGGCCGTTTGTTGTACTGTTTCAATGATTACTTATATATTTTCCTCATTTGATATTATTCACTGGGCATTCGCTCACGCTCATTCATGTACATGTAGGTGAGCCAAGGGACGTCCAGAACCAGCCCCGGTGAACTTGTGAGAAACAGTTTAAGTTTTGAGGAGTCAGCCCAAACGTCTCACGCACGAGACTGTCTTCGCCTTTTATCTTGTTTATAGTTTTGTTATATTGGCGAATACGTTGGACTACTTTTGTATATGAGACTTGGGTTTAACTGACTTAAATTTGTATGATCCTGGATGTACAGCGTTTTGTGTTAGTACATATTTTGATGTGAGTTATTAACATATAAATGTTTGGAATGTTATGGTGTGCATTTAAGCACGGCTCTATGGACAAAGTTTTTGAATTGCTTCCGTTTGGCCCCTTTATCTCTGATGAGTTTTGATTTATTCGAATTGAGGCCGTAGGTAATCACGCGATTACTGGCCGGTTATGGCTAGAACCCATAGAGGCAGGTTCGGGTCGTGACAATACGAGTTCTCACAAAGGTCCTCGCTCGAGTGCAACTTCCTTCGTTCGAGCAGAGACTCAAAAATGAAGGTGGTCGCTTGAGCGCAACTTCAGTCGCTCGAGCGGTCTGTAAACTCTACAAAAGTACTGGTTGCTTGATTTTTCCACTCGACGGTCGCTCAAGCGTAAGACTGAGATCTTCGCTCAAGCGCAACTCTTGTTACTCGAGCGGTCTGCAAAAATGTTAAACTTCTAGTAGCATGCATTTTACCCTTGAGCCAACTTTTGGTTACTCGAGCGGAGGTGCAAAACACAGAGTGGTCGCTCGAACATAGGATCTGTTGCTCGAGTAGAAAAGCAGAATCTGGAATTTCCAGATTTGCTTCCAAGCTTCAAAACTAGAATTTGACCAAACAAAACACATTCTTTGGGCCCAAAACTTGAGGAAAACAAGTCCAAACTTGGAAAACATTGTGAATTCAAGATCATTTCATGAAATCAAGGCCCAAGAGCTTGCCAATTATGCAAAATTAAACTTGAACAACATGTATATGTATCATGCATGTGTTGTCAAGAACTCAAACCTTCTTAAGCATGTACAAATGGAGTGTTAAGGTGCAAAACCACAATGAGCTCCCATAATTGAACAAAAATAGGTCCTTGGATGTAAGAGTTTGTTGAAATCAACACTCAAAATCTATGAAATGCACATACATGTATGAAATGTTCATCTTCTCTACATCACTAGCTCAATTCTTGTATAACTTTACTTAACCCTCTAGAATTCATGTTCTAAACATCAAAAGTATACAATCTAAGGGTTGAATCCTTACCTTAACTTCTCAATTAAGCTCTAGATGGTGAATTCACTAAGGGTCCAAGCCAAATCCTTGAATTTCCAAGCTAATTCCTTTGTTTGAACTCAAATCTCTCTCTTAGTCCCTCTCTCTACACGTTGAAGTCAAGAAGATGAGAAATGAGAGTATGCAAAGTGATCTAAGGCTTCACATTAGCCTTATATAGGCTCCACTAATTACTCTAGCTTAGCCTAATCAAGTTATAATTAATTAATCTAATTACTTGATTCCGAATTGAATTTTAATTAAGCCTATCATAAATTCCTAAAAATTCCAAGTAACACATAAATCAAGTTAATTCCACATTCTGTGGCCGATAAGGCCTTCAATTTACAGAATCAAGTAGAAACACAAACAAATCTTTCTACGACAAACAGATAGGAACACAAATAATGCAACACACACGCGATTAATTCGGAATTTCATCTTAATTACTTATTAGGCGTATTTAATGATAACTTAGCTGTTAATCATAGGTTGGGATTGTTACAGTGGATCTCATGAATCGAGTGTTCAAACCCTATCTTGATAAGTTCGTCATTGTCTTTATTGACGATATTCTTATACACTCTAAGTCACCGAAAGACCATGAGCAGCACTTGCGAACGGTTTTACAAACACTAAGCGATCACAAACTTTATGCCAAGTTGAAGAAATGCGAATTCTGAATCACTAGTGTACACTTCTTCAGTCACGTCATTAATAAGGATGGCATCTCGGTTGACCCTCAAAAAGTTACAGCAATTGTGGTTGGCCACAACCTACTAACGTGTCTGAGATTCAGAGCTTCTTGAGTCTAGCCGGCTATTACCGACGCTTCATGCAAGATTTCTCAAAGATAGCATCACCCTTGACCCAGCTAACTCAAAAGAACACACCCTTTGAATGGACTGACAAACAGGAGCGTTGCTTCTAAGAGTTAAAAAGTAAACTTGTGTCAGCTCCTATACTAGCACTCCCTGCGGGAACAGATGGGTTCGTAATTTATAGTGATGCCTTATATGATGGTTTGGGTTGCGTTCTTATGCAAAACGAAAAAGTCATTACTTATGCATCACATCAACTAAAGACTCATGAGAGAAACTACCCAACCCATGATCTAGAATTGGCTACGGTGATCTTCGCCCTCAAAAGCTGGCGTCATTATCTCTACGATGCAACCTGTGAGATTTATACTGATCACAAGAGTCTTAAATATCTATTTACACAGAAAGAGCTGAATATGAGGCAAAGGCAGTGGCTAGAATTTATGAGAGACTACGATGTAGAGATCTATCACCATCCAGGCAAAACTAACGTAGTGGCAGACGCACTGAGCTAAAAAACGACCAGAAGTTTGACGTGCACTATCGTTTCCTGCAAGATCAATAAATTGCTCGCCAACATAATTGTGGAACCCGCGTTGATTGAAGAAATCAAAGTATGCCAATGTGATGATAAACTTTTGAAGAAAAAGTACGAGGAGCAAAGGAGTACGTCCAATCCTGACTTCACTATCAGCAATGGGATAATAAAATTTCATAATCGAATTTGCGTACCCAACATTCTGGAACTCAAGAAGAAGATATTGGTAGAAGCTCATAGCTCGAGGTTTGCAATCCATCCTGGCAATACGAAGATGTATCATGATTTGAAGGAACACTACTGGTGGACAGGAATGAAAAGAGACACAGCAAGCCACATCTCTAAATGCTTATATTGTCAACGGGTTAAAGCAGAACATCAGAGACCTGCAGGAATGCTACAACCACTTCCTATACCTGAGTGGAAATGGGAACACATTATTATGGACTTCGTGGTCGGACTGCCACAGTTAGTCTCGAAGAACGATGCAATATGGGTTATAGTAGATCGAATGACGAAGTCGACGCATTTTCCGCCAATCAAAATCATGTACTCCCTTAACAAGTTTGCCACTCTATATATCAACTATCAAGGAAATCATTCGTTTGCACGGCACCCCAGTTTCAATCGTGTCTGACCGAGACCCCCGCTTCATGTCTCACTCCTAGAACAAATTGCAAGAAGCTTTGGGAACAACACTGAAGTTTAACACTACTTATCACCCGTAAACAGAAGGACAATCCGAAAGAACCATCCAGACTTTGGAGGATATGTTACGTGTCTACGTGCTAGACCTCAAGGGTAATTGGGATGAACACCTACCTTTAGTGGAATTCAGCTATAACAACAGTTACCAAGCAAGCATTGGAATGACACCGTACGAAGCACTGTATAGAAGAAGATACCGATCACCTTTGTGTTGGATGGAAGTCAGAGACAGGAAACTCTTAGGCCTGGAGATCGTGCAAATCACAAGTAATAAAATTCAACTCATCTAACAGCGAATTCGCACTATCTAGAGCTGCCAGAAAAGCTGTACAGACACGTGGAGACGGGACTTGGAATTTCAAATAGGGGATCATGTGTTGTTAAAGATCTCACCAACAAGAGAGGTTATCCGATTTAGGAAGTGAGGGAAGTTAAACCCACGTTACATCGGCCATTCAAGATACTAGAAAGGATTGGTCCTGTGGCATATCGCCTTGCCCTACCACCTAAACTGTCCAATGTCCACAATGTGTTTCACGTTTCAATGCTTCGACGGTATCTTCGAGATCCAAACCATATTGTCGATTATGAGAACTTGCAAGTTCTAGAGGATCTCTCTTATGAAGAACAACCAGTACAGATTCTCGTGTGATCAAGTTCTTCGAAATAAGACTATACCTCTTGTAAAAGTCTTGTGGAGAAATCATTGAATCGAAGAAGCAACCTCAAGGTACGTTAAGTTTGAGGACAAACTTTTATTTAGGAGGGGAGAAATGTAACACCCTAAATGTTTAATTAAATGTCACATCACATAAATATTTATAGCTATATATATATATATATAAATAATTATGGTTGTATGTGATAATATATTATTAAAAAAATAAATAAATAAGTAAATAAATAAATAGTATATAATTATTTGAAGAATTGGACCAAAGTAAAATGATACCAAAAGTTAAATAAATAAATATAAAAGTAATAATAATAATAATAATAATAATAATAAGATAGTTATCCAATCAAGATAGCAAATCAGTGAGTTAATTAGGATGGAATGTGGCATTTGTGGGTTAAGCCACCTGTACAGAATATATAATTTTGGATCTATTCATCATTATAAAGATACTCACCAGATGGTGATTCATCACGGGCCTTGTGTATATAAGGCAAACCGAGGCAGCAAAATTGAAGGTACCAAAAGAAGGAAAATCAAGGGAGGTACTGCAAAGAGAGGAGTCTCGAAAAGATGGAAAAAATAGGGAAAAAATAGGAGGAAATAATCTTAAGGTGAGTTATATTATACCTTGAGTCACCATAATATATTTTACGTATGTTTTGAGTTACCATAATTTATTTTACGCAATTTGTATTTTATAAATTATATTAATATTTCAATTACGTTGATTATTTTTTGAACTTTATTTGCTTAAATTGAAATCCATGGATATGTTTGTTTAAATTTTAGAAATTATTTGACAATGATTTCATAAACAATTATTTTCTGTAAGTACCTCCACGGGAGTCCCATGCCTTGGAGAACTTAAATAACCATTGGCCTCTGATTAGTCACCTTGTGACCCTCTGTTTGTCATGGATCCATTGACCTCTATTCTAACTATCACTCCTGTGACCTATGTTCTATTCTGTTTTATATCATGATTATGGTTATTTATTTACATAATTTCTGTATTTTAGTTTCTGTTACTTAAATAATTTGTTTATTCAAATTAAGTTATGTAAATGTTTTAGCCTAACTAACTATCCATGGTTATTTTGTGTTCCCTATACTCTTGGCATAATATTTCTCACTCTATTGTGTGCTTATAACTGTTACCCTTTCAGGTGATGAGATGTGAGGAAGACCCGTAACCTTGTGTAGTGAAACCTGCACAAGAATTTGATGTTGATCTGTAATTTTGTTTTTCTTTTCTTTCCTTCTTTTTGTTTTTTTTTTTGTTTTTTATTGATGGCCGAATAATAAAATAATAAAACAATAAAAGCCCTATAGATGTATTTTCTTTTTTCAAAATAGTAGAATGAAGTAAATTTTCAGTTTAATTATTTTCTTACTTTCATTCTGCCTCCGCTTATGCCATTTAATTTGTTCAGATTAGAATTAATTAGTAAGTTTCGATTCATCCCTAAGCCCTTGGGGTTAGGTCGTGACACCCATAATTTTGGGTGTAGTGTAGATAACCTAACACTCGCATAATGCCCCTCCAATAAGTGGCATTCGGATTACTCGTGTATCAACTAAGCCTGCTAACAAAGCAGGCTATATCCGACCTTGTACAACTCATCAGATACATCAAACTTCCAATGACTCGAGAATATTCTAGCTGAGAGATACTCTTATTATTATTCTTGGTCAAATGTAGACTCACGTCTACCGATGTCCTAGACAAACTTATATCTGATTTACCAAATTTCTCAAGTATCTTCTCAACATAGTGAAACTGAGAAAGTACAATACCACCAGATGTTCTGGTAATCTTAATACCCAGAATGACATCTGCAAGGCCCATATCTTTTATGTCAAACTTAGAGTTTAACAATCTCTTGGTAGTTCTAATCATTTCATCATTACCACCAACAATGAGTATGTTATCTACGTATAGACACAAAATGACATAACCTCTATCAGTGTCTTTAACATATACGCATTTGTCACACTCATTGATTCTAAATCCATTTGATAACATAGCGTTGTCAAACTTCTCATGTCATTGCTTTGGAGCTTGCTTCAAACCATTTAATGACTTGACAAACTTATAGACTTTCTTATTTTTCCCTGGAGCTAAAAACCCCTCGGGTTGTTCTATGTAGATTTCTTCATCTGAATTTCCATTTAAGAAAGCTATCTTTATATCCATTTGATGTATCTCTAGACCACGTAAAGCGGCTATCACAATCACCATGTGAATGGATATAATCCTTGTCACAAGTGAATACATATCAAAGTAATCCAATCCTTCTCACTGCCTGTATCCTTTGATAACTAACCTAGCTTTATACTTGTCAATTGACCCATCCGCTTTCATCTTTCTTCTAAAGATCCACTTATTCCCCAAGGCCTTACTGCCTATGGGTAGATCAACCAACTCCCAAGTATGGTTTTGTAAGATGGAGTAAATTTCACTCTTAATTACTTCTTTCCATAAGGGACTTTCAAGTGAAGTCACAGCTTCATGAAAAGTTCAAGGTTCTCCCTCTAATATATAAGTCAAGAAGTCCGGACCAAAAGACTTGGCAGTCCTAGCCCTCTTACTCTTTCTTGGCTCATCTTTTTCTCAGCTTGATCATCTACTTGATCATCTTCAAGTTCCTTTTTAGAACTTTAATCCTCTTCTCGGGTTTGGCAAGGAAATACGTCTTCAAAGAAGGACGCATCCCTTGACTCCATTGTGGTATTCTTATGGATATCTGAAATATCAAACTTGTACACAAGAAACCTATATGGACTACTATTTTGTGCATAGCCAATGAATATACAATCCATGGTTTTCAGACCTATCCTAACCCGCTTAGGTGTAGGTATCGCCACTTTTGCAAGACATCCTCACATTCGTAGGAAATTATAAGAAGGCTTGCGGCCTTTTCATAATTCATATGGAGCCTTGTCTACTTTCTTCTGAGGGATTCTATTTAGAATGTAAATCGCGGAGAGAATCGCTTCTTCCCACAAGTTCTCTGGTAACCCAAAACTTATTAATATTGCATTCATAATTTCTTTTAACGTTCTATTCTTTCGCTCGGTAACACCATTTGACTGAAGGGAGTAAGGCGCTATAGTTTGGTGAATAATCCCAAATTGAACACAAATCTCAACAAACAAAGATTCATACTCACCACCACGGTCACTTCTTATAGCCTTGATTTTTTTGGCTTAGTTGATTCTTAACTTCATTCTTGAAAAGAATAAATTTATTAATCGCCTCATCTTTACTTTTAAGCAAATACACATAACAGTATTTAATGTAGTCATCAACAAAAGTGATGAAGAACTTGTTGCCATCACGTGATTGTACGACTTTCAAGTCACACATATCGCCGTGCACTAAGTCCAAGGGCTCGGTACTTCTTTCAACATAATGAAAAGAAGTCATTGTCAATTTTACTTCTACACAAGTTTCACACTTGTGATTTGGATTAATATTAAAAGATAGTATGTAATCTAACTTGATTAATCTACACAAAGAGTCAAAATTTACATGACCCAGTCTACCACGCCATAAATTAGAGGACTCAAGCATATAAGCAAAAGAAGAAGCTTTTTCATTAATTTTAGGGATAAGAGTCATTATATTGAGCTTAAACATACCGCCCGACATATACCTTTTCCCCACATAGACCCTGCTCTTGGTCAACACGACCTTATCCAATTCAAACACTATACGGAAGCCATACTTACTTAAGAGCAACCCAGAGATAAGGTTCTTACGAATGTCCAGCACAAATAGGACATCGTTCAGAGTCAGCTCTTTTCCTAAAGTCATCTTCAGGATCACATGGCCTTTACCCTCAATAGTTGAGGTCGTGGAATTCCCCATGAATAACTTCTCACCGTTTGAAAGTAATTCAAAAGTTATGAACATCTTCTTCTCCGCATAGATGTAGCGAGTGGCCCTAGTGTCCACCCACCATTCCTTCGGGTTGGATCCTACCATGTTCACTTCGAAGACAACAACTGCTAGATGCATGTCGTCTACATCTTGTGATAGATCCTCCATCCCAGCAATGTGAGCACAGCTCTTGTTCTGTGGATGGTACTTGAAAAATCTAGAAACCTCCTAGATGTTGATTTGTGATTATGTATCAATTTTAAGCAGAATATAACAATCCCAATCAAACAATCAAGAGAAAGAGACACAACGATTTTTACGTGGAAAAACCACAATTGGACACCTTCCAATTGTGATCAAAAAACCACGGGCAACTGCCACAAGAACAATCCACTAAGAAGATTTAAAGGAATTACACAGGTATCACTCTCAATTATCTAACGAATCCACAACGCCTAATTGAACCAACCTCTATGTGCCTCTTCCAACCCCATCTTCAGCACGGAATTGTCTTTCTGATGAAGCCACTCCGGATTCCACCAAAGCTTCAGGCTCGAATTCTTCAGAATTCACAACTGAAGAACAACTCTCTCTTTTGTCTATAACACAAACCTTTGATGTACTCTCTTTAAACCATGAGTTGAATACTCAATAAAAACATCAAAGAAAACTTAACAAAATATCTCCAGATATAACCCTTAAGAACCAAAAAGAAGATCTGGAGAGATTCAATGAATGAATCAATGAATAACCTAGATTTGGGAGAAACCCAACTATTTATAGAAAACCAAAGCAATCCTAGTTGGGAAAGAAAACCAACTTCTTGTTGAAAACCAACTTCTTGCAGAACTCCAAAGTAATCCTGTTTTTGAAGGAAACCAACTTCTTAAAGAACTCTTGTTACAACCTTGGTTTTGATCCATGGAATTTGACAACAAAAAGTCCTAACAATCTCCCCCTTTGTCAAATCCTGGATAAAACCAATCTAAGACAAATTTCCTAACAAAATCTCTCAAGCAGCACCACCAACTATGAACCAACACTCAAATCCATGCTCTTGAACAATTATCCTGAAATAAAAATAACCACACACAAGCCAACCAAAATATGTGAAACTGGATTAAATAAACAAAATATAAATCAATCCATAAACAAAATACTAACAATCCAACTGTACCAAAGAAGGATATAAGCAAAAGTAAAACACTGTACCATCAACCAAACTATTGTACCATCAATATACATCAAACACTGGTAATGATGAACCAAACTCCCCCTCATTAAAAACAACCACAAACACTGAAAACAGTGAACAAGAAGAAAAACGACAAAAAATAATATGGTGGAGCAAGTAAGGAATTTCAAATTTGTATCTTAAAACACACAAGATTATCCAAGAAGCACAATTACTTGAAAATACAATATGCATAGCCTCTAGAAAATTCATCATGAAAGAAAGTGATGCATTATGTGAAAAGCATAGATCCCATGATAAAAGTGTGTGTGTGACTCTGGGAGTTCGACAAACACAAGATTCAAATTCTAGTAGTGATATGAAAGCTGGACCTCCGACAAGAGAATCTAAGCACAACTAAGGAAAGTCAAACCACTAGGAATCAAGGGGTATTTGGTGAGCAAAGGCGGAGGCTCCCCCTCAATCAATGAATCCTTTATTTTTTTTTTTTTCTTTTTCCACTCTTTTCTTTTCTTTCTTTTGCACATCTTTTTTTTTTTTTCTTTCTTTTGCACATTTTTTTTCCTTCTTTTTCACACTCATTGGCGGCTGACATGCTCAAGAGTATGGAAACCGAACCAGAGAAGCATGGATATAATAAGGATGGCCTGGTTGGTGACTCTGAGGTAGCCTTTTCCTCATGTCTGGACTACAAAAAATAGAGGGGAAAGCCGTGGAGATGCAAAAAGGTGGAAGGTGGTTAAGAGACTCAACATCACCCATGATATGCTAGTATAGGTCAATTCCACTAGAAAAGCAAAAGATACAATGCCAGAAGCCCATAAAAAATAATCACTAAGACGAAAGACTCCGATATTTGCTAATCCAAGAGTGTGTACAGAATGAGACATACTAATCAAAGAACACACATTCCAAAATGAGTAAGGACCATAGAAAGCACACACATATCAACATGTAATGGATATTCTCATCAATTCCAATATGCACCAAGGACTACTCAAAAATTTCAAGCTTGCAAAACCATACTAAGAAAATCTTTTTGTGATTTTTTTTCTTTAAACAAAGCAAGACAAAAAAACAAACATGCACACAAATCAAACAAGATCTCGTTCTAAAAAGTTTTTTTTTTTTTTAAAATAAAGTGTTCTAAAAGAATTTTTTTTTTTTTTTTTTAAAATAGAACGACCCGCTCTGATACCAATTGAAAAATCTAGAAACCTCCTAGATGTTGATTGTGATTATGTATCAATTTTAAGCAGAATTAACAATCCCAATCAAACAATCAAGAGAAAGAGACACAACGATTTTTACGTGGAAAAACCACAATTAGACACCTTCCAATTGTGATCAAAAAACCACGGGCAACTGCCACAAGAACAATCCACTAAGAAGATTTAAAGGAATTACACAGGTATCACTCTCAATTATCTAACGAATCCACAACGCCTAATTGAACCAACCTCTATGTGCCTCTTCCAACCCCATCTTCAGCACGGAATTGTCTTTCTGATGAGCCACTCCGGATTCCACCAAAGCTTCAGGCTCGAATTCTTCAGAATTCACAACTGAAGAACAACTCTCTCTTTTGTCTATAACAAACAAACCTTTGATGTACTCTCTTTAAACCATGAGTTGAATACTCAATAAAAACATCAAAGAAAACTTAACAAATATCTCCAGATATAACCCTTAAGAACCAAAAAGAAGATCTGGAGAGATTCAATGAATGAATCAATGAATAACCTAGATTTGGGAGAAACCCAACTATTTATAGAAAACCAAAGCAATCCTAGTTGGGAAAGAAAACCAACTTCTTGTTGAAAACCAACTTCTTGCAGAACTCCAAAGTAATCCTGTTTTTGAAGGAAACCAACTTCTTAAAGAACTCTTGTTACAACCTTGGTTTTGATCCATGGAATTTGACAACAAAAAGTCCTAACAGTACTTGTTGTAAGGCTTCTTCTTTTGCAGCAATCAACCGCTCGATGCCCATCGCTTCTATAATTGAAGCACTTTCCATTGAACGTAAAAGTAGGATCTTGCGGCTTGTAGACCGGTCTTTTAGAGACACCGCCTCTTGCTCCCAACTTTGAGCTTTTTCCTGTCTGTGGCTTTTTCTTTACTCCCGATGACTGGCCATGCTCAACCACATTTGCTGTCACAGTAGAGGTATTCCTCCCTTTCCTTTTGTTATCTTCCTCAATCCGGAGCTTGTCGACAAACTCTTCGACTGTCATCTCCTTTCGTTTATGCTTCAAGTAGTTCTTGGAGTCTTTCCAACTGTTAGGCAGCTTCTCAATCAGTACAGTTGCCTAGAATGATTCACTCAGGAACATTCCCTCTGCATGAATATCGTGCAGAATTACTTGGAACTCTTGGACTTGACTGATGACGGTTTTTGAGTCCACTATCTTGAAGTCTAGAAATCGGCCAACGACAAATTTCTTTACCTTAGCATCCTCGGTCTTGTACTTCTTGTCCAAAGCATCCCACAACTCCTTTGTCGACTTCTTGGCATAAAACACGTTGAAAAGTGAATCTGCCAAGCCATTCAGAACATAGTTCCGGCAAAGGAAGTTTGACTGCTTCCAAACATCTAGAGTCATGAGCTTCTGTTTATCTTGCTCATTCTCCTTCACGGCTAGTGGATCTTCACTCAAAAACCTCACAAAGCTTAGAGTAGTTAGGTAGAACAGCATCTTCTGCTGCCACCTCTTGAAATTCACTCCCATGAACTTCTCTGGGCGCTCATGATGGTTGAGTGGGGCTCCCGGAACAGCAGGAGCAGCAACAGAGTTAACCACAGAGATCACCGCAACCGGGTTAACCACAAAGGTCACAGCAATAGGGGTTGGCAAGCCAGTTCCCCGGGTTCTAATCCCCACCAACATTAGCAGCAACAGCAACAGTAACAGTTGCCATTTCTGAAAAATACAATAGAATTTCACTTTCTGTGTTTCCAGAAATTAGACTTAACACTAGAAAATCCCACAGTTAGAAATTTAATGCAAAACTAGTCTCACTACTTAACCTAGAATTGAACATGGTCAGGAATGTTCCCAGGAAGACTGGAGGGATCACATCAGTCTCACTTAAAATGCAATTAACCTTTTGAAAAAACTTTCAGGAGCATGTTGAATCCTAATCCATGGGAAATAATTTTCTGAATTAAGTTTTCCAGGGAATAAACTAGGTTAAAACCAAACCAAGTTCCAAACTTACATGCAATTGTAAAAATTGCTAACAAAATTACACGCAATATAAAAAATTGCTACAACAATACAAGCAAATAAAACTTGCTTAAACACATTGGTAAATAACCACAATTAAAACTTAAGCAAACAATTGCTTCAAACATAGTCCAAAAAATTCCTTTCCGCGCTTAAGTACTTCTGTTCAACACAAAAGGTTACTAGTCTAATTATTTTTTTCTTGTAATCCCAAACTTTATTCATTTAGATTTGTATTTTCTTCCATTCCCTTCCTATAGGTATTCCTACAAAGAAGGTTAGTAGAAAAGACAACAAAATACAAAACCAATAATCTAAAGAAATTATAAATAATAAATTAATTTAATAGCAAACTTAAGTAAAATTAAAATGCTAGACAAGTTATACAATTAAACTTATAACTCCCAAATAAATTACAAACCTTGTAACTCTAAAAATTAAATTAAAAATTAATTGACCAAGTTATAGGAAAGTATTACACAATAATCATGTACATAACTATAGCAATTATCATGTAAATAAATATAGACAAGTTACCCAAAATATATATATATATATATATTATAACTCTAAATATTTAAATTAAAATTTAATAGGTAAGAGTTATATGAAAATTTTTAACAACTGTAACCAAGTAATAAACATGTTAATGTTTCTAGCAATTAACATGTAAATCATTTTAGAAATAATATCATGAAAATAATTCTAGAAACATAAACTAAAATCTAGAAACTTTAGATCATGCAAATTATCTTACTAATCTAAGATCTAAACATGTGAAATAAACTAGAATTAAAAATTTTTTAAAAAAAATTATTGAATATGTTGATTATACTAGAAGACTAGAAAACAATTAGCATGTCAATATTAATTTAACCACTTATGAGCATGCAAATTATATTATAAAATTATAAAATAAAATAAAAAATTCAAATCATGGTAGTAGACTAGGAATAATGTTTATAACATTAAAATTATACTAAAGCCAAGTAGCATGCAATTGTATTAACATCTCATGAAAAATAATATTGATTTCCTAAAACTAGAAGCATGCAATTTTTGTATACAAATCAAACAGTGCTATATAATGTGGCTTACACTAAAGTGTACAAAGAGGCATGAAAATATTTCTATGTGCAAGCATATACGCAAAGCATGAATCTACAGTTAATTTAAGTAAAATGGAACAGTAGCCTATCCATTAAAATCAATTCAATCTCTAGACATGCACTTTCATACCATTAAAACGGAAGCTATAAACTAGTCCCAGAAATAAAACAGTAACATACATATAAATATATATTGTGTTGTGTTATTACATAATATTCACACATGCAACAACCTGAAGTGATGTAGCAAGGACAATTAGACATGAACCACATATAGGATATAGTGCACTTAGTAATTATGAATCAATGAGGAATTCTATAATAGTGTACAAATCTGGGGGAAACTAAACTAGTCCAATTACATATGAATTTATTTGATCAATTGCATGAAAATATATACATATATATATATATATATATATAATCTATTTTAAGATTGTTGTACAAATTGTGTAATTAAACAAAACAAATAAATTCATATTTAATAAAATAAATTCCAGAACATAAACATGATGAATAGAAATACATATCAAATAGAAAACTGGTAAAGAAGCAAACCGAAACCTATGTGATATCACAGTCTCCTTAAAACAGATTAGCCGCCTCAGCGTGGGTGCTAGAGGTATGTCGACTTCTGTTTCCCAGGATACAACGATTTAGACCGGCTAACGTAGAAGCACACTTTTGTTAGCTTTGGCAAACCCGACAATGACAGCATTCTCTCAACACAAGAAGACAATTATAAGAGCAAACAAACTAACTGTATAATTCTGGAAGGCAAAAATCTGTGTTGACAACCAAAGAGGTTGGTCTCTATTTATAGACCATGATGGAGAGAGGAGACCTGGCCCAATAGGTTGGTGGACCACCAATCCGGTCTTGCTAGACAATCTTCACTGTATTAAAAATAAATTCTGTTTGTGTACTTAACAACAGACAGAACATAGAAGAAATAAAGAAAAGAAGAGAGACTTGTTTAATTACAGAAATCAAACCAGAAAAAATAAATAAATAAAACAACAAGTAAATTAATTACTTATCTAATTAATTTTTTGAACAAATTTTTGACAAAGTCTAGTGTTTAACACTATGTCCTTAAGATAGATTCGTCCTCTCTACGGTGCTTTCAGATTATGGACATCTATCTCCTAAGATAAAATGATCAACAACGAATAATAGCAGCACTACAAATTATTCGCACAACAAACACATTTTGTGTTTATACTCTTTCTAACAGGAAAATTAAATGCAGCAAAATGCAGAGAGTAATGACAGAGAGAAGAACGAATTTTCTGAAATGAAAAACCAAATGAGGGACTTGTCTATTTATAGGTGCAATGGTGGCTTTTCAATTTTGAATTCAACAGGTATAATACCTGTTCGGTTTGAATTAACAGATACAAAACCTGTTTGAACAAATACAGAACCTGTGCCGCACTGTTTGAACAAGTAAGGCACTGTTGGTTTGAATTTTAAACAGATATTGAATATGTCTGGTTTAAACAGATTGGAACTTGTTGGGTTTAAATTTTAAATAGATATGTATCTGTTCGGGTAGGAAAAAACTGGACAGATTTTATTTTGCCAAAAAATAAAATAAATTTAAATATTTTTGGCACAAAAAGATAAGTATTGGGCCGAACAAGCCTAACCCAACCTCACACCACGCATCCGTGCCCAAGCCTAGCCCAGCCTGCCCAACCGACCGGACGGACGGACTGCGGCAGTAGCACGCGCGTGTGTTTATTTTGGGTCCAATGGGTTTAGCCTATTTTGCCCATAACCTCACCCTTCCACAAAACTTGGGTAGCCCTTGGAGCCCTCCCCAAGTTGCAAACCCATGCCTTATAAACCCACAAAAAATTTGCCCACCAAACCAATGAGGGACAAACTTTTAATTCAAACCTTTAAGGAAATTTCACCAATGTATCATTTCCATGGAGCTCACTTTGGCTTCAATTTTCCATTCACCCGATAATAGTTTTGAGCAACCAAATATACTACGTGAATCACAACGTGGCATAGAACGCGTTACCACTTAGAACTGCCAACTTTGGCGCATGGGTCCCACCTAAAAATCAGACCAAAGTTGAGGAAAAATCTGATTTTTTCCAAAACCATTTCTAACAATCCCCCATATGAATGGAATTTGATGATAACAGAAATACAACAATATGTAGAATTTGTCAAAAAAGTATATATCAAAAATATGTTCAAATTTTAAACAGATATACATCTGTTCGGGTGGGAAAAAACTGGACAGATTTTATTTTGCCAAAAAATAAAATAAATTCAAATATTTTTGGCCCAAAAATATAAGTATTGGGCCGAACAAGCCCAACCCAACCTCACACCACGCACCCGCGCCCAAGCCCAGCCCAGCCCGTCCAACCGACCGGACGGACGGCAACAGTGGCACGCGCGTGTGTTATTTTGGATCCAATGGGTCTAGCCCATTTTGCCCATAGCCTCACCCTTCCACAAAACTTGGGTAACCCTTGGGGCCCTCCCCAAGTTGCAAACCCATGCCTTATAAACCCACAAAAATTTGCCCACCAACCAATGAGGGACAAACTTTTAATTCAAACCTTTAAGGAAATTTCACCAATGTATCATTTCCATGGAGCTCACTTTGGCTTCAATTTTCCATTCACCCGATAATAGTTTTGAGCAACCAAATATACCACGTGAATCACAACGTGGCATAGAACGCGTTACCACTTAGAACTGCCAACTTTGGCGCATGGGTCCCACCTAAAAATCAGACCAAAGTTGAGGAAAAATCTGATTTTTTTCCAAAACCATTTCTAACAATCCCCCATATGAATGGAATTTGATGATAACAGAAATACAACAATATGTAGAATTTGTCAAAAAAGTATAAATCAAAAATATGTTTAAATTTTAAACAGATATGCATCTGTTCGGGTGGGAAAAAACTGGACAGATTTTATTTTGCCAAAAAATAAAATAAATTCAAATATTTTTGGCCCAAAAATATAAGTATTGGGCCGAACAAGCCCAACCCAACCTCACACACGCACCGCGCCAAGCCCAGCCCAGCCCGTCCAACCGACCGGACGGCGGCAACAGTGGCACGCGCGTGTGTTATTTTAGATCCAATGGGTCTAGCCCATTTTGCCCATAGCCTCACCCTTCCACAAAACTTGGGTAACCCTTGGGGCCCTCCCCAAGTTGCAAACCCATGCCTTATAAACCCACAAAAAATTTGCCCACCAAACCAATGAGGGACAAACTTTTAATTCAAACCTGTAAGGAAATTTCACCGATGTACCATTTCCATGGAGCTCACTTTGGCTTCAATTTTTCATTCACCCGATAATAGTTTTGAGCAACCAAATATACTACGTGAATCACAACGTGGCATAGAACGCGTTACCACTTAGACTTGCCAACTTTGGCGCATGGGTCCCACCTAAAAATCAGACCAAAATTGAGGAAAAATCTAATTTTTTCCAAAACCATTTCTAACAATCCCCCATATGAACGGAATTTGATGACAACCAAAATACAACAATATGCAGAATTTGTCAAAAGAGTATAAATCAAAAATATCTTACATTAGGATAGGTAGCTTTCGGCCTTGAACATTCCCTAGTGATAACCTATCGGACTTACTAACTAACCAATGGACGCGATGTCTTGAATTATTCAACCGTTTGTGTAAGCCAAGACAATAGATTTCACACAAAATATCTTTTAACACATCGTGGTTCTCACAGTTGTGTTCATTTTGGCCTTGAATGCTTCTGGTTGTTCATAAGTGTTTCTAGAGAATTTAGCCTCTTCATTCTTATAGAACTGGCCCCAATTTAACACTCATATAAGTGATTCTTATTGTGAGTATCTCTTATACTCGTCTTGATTTTTATGCCTAAATTAAGATATAAGTAATCATTAAAAGTAAAACTTATCCTTAAACCCCTGCATACAACATATGTTGCAGATATCACTCTCACCATAGGAATGGGCAGGGATTTTCAATCCCTTGGTGTTTTTTGGCGAGCCATACATAACTTAGTTGTCCCTTTGAACTTAGTTCTTGGGATCTCCAGTCATCTAAGTAGGGTTACCATTATGATGACTCTTATGTAATAGGCTTTAATCCCATCCCCTTCGATGAACTATACACTTACTCTTTTGTCAAACCTTTTGTTAATGGATCCACAATATTCTCCTTAGATTTTATAAATCTATTGAGATTATTCCATTTGAGAGTAATTGCTTTACGGTATTATGTTGACGACGAATATATCGTGACTTACCATTATACATATGATTCTGTGCTCTACCTATTGCAGATTGACTATCACAATGAATGCAAATAGCTGGCACAGGTTTTGACCACATTGGAATGTCTTCTAAGAAATGACGAAGCCATTCTACTTCTTTTCTTGCTTTGTCTAAAGCAATGAACTCAGATTCCATTGTGGATCGTGCGATGCATGTTTGTTTCGTGGATTTCCAAGAAACAGCAGCGCCTTCCAGAATAAAGACATATCCACTAGTGGATTTGAGTCTTTAGTATCCGATATCCAATTGGCATCACAATGACTTTCTAGTACTGCTGGATATCGAGTAAAGTTCAAACCGTGGTCACGGGTAAATCTTAGATATCTAAGAACCCGAATGATCGTTTTCCAATTATCTTCTTTAGGGTTACTAGTGTACCTACTCAATTTATTGACTGCATAAGCTATATTAGGATGAGTGCAATTCATTAGGCACATTAGGCTTCCAATGATTTGTGAGTATTTTAGCTGAGACACTGCATCACCTTTATTTTTTAATAAATTAATATTGATATCTAAAGGTGTTCTTGCTACATTCATATCATCCTTGATATATTTACCAAGAATTTTCTCAATATAATGAGATTAAGATAATACATACCCATCAGATGTTTTAGTAATTTTCATTCCTAATATAACATCTGCGACTCCCATATCTTTCATATCAAATCTTTTATTCAACATTTGCTTGGTTGATTTGATCATGTTTTGACTGCTTCCAATGATAAGCATGTCATCCACATAAAGACAAACGATGATATATCCTTTGTCAGTGTTTTTAACATAGATGTACTTGTCACATTCGTTTATCTTAAACCCATTAGTAAGCATAACATGATCAAATTTTTCATGCCATTACCTAGGAGCTTGTTTTAATCCATAAAAAGATTTTACAAGCCGACAAACTTTCTTTTCTTGCCCTGGTACTACAAACCCTTCTGGTTGTTCCATATAGATCTCTTTATTTGGATCACCATTTAAGAAAGTTGTCTTAACATCCATTTGATGTATTTCTAAATTATACAACACTGCTATAGCTATAAGCATGTAGATGGATGTTATTCTTGTCACAGGGGAATATGTGTCAAAATAGTCCAGACTTTTCTTTTGTCTGTAACCTTTTACCACAAGTTTTGCTTTATACTTGTCTATTGAACCATCTGCTTTTATTTTTCTCTTGAATATCTATTTATATCTAAAAGGTTTAGAACAGGGTGGAAGATCCACCAATTCCCAAGTATGATTTTGCATAATGGATTCAATTTCATTATTAACAACCTCTTTTCACAAAGGTGTTTCAGGTCCTGTCATTACCTCCTTAAAGCTTTGAGGTTCATTTTTTAACAGGTATGTCAAAAAATCTAGACTAAAAGATTTTGATGTTCTAGCTCTCTTACTTTGTCTTAGTTCATCATCAGTTATCCTGTTGGTCAAGACCATTACTAATCTCTTCGGTTTGATTGTCATTAGTTTCTTGACTTTGTGTATAATCATAAGTTCTTTTCTATGAACTTAATTCCTGTCCTTTCTTATAAGGAAAAACAAGTTCAAAAAACATAGCATTCTTTGACTCTATAATAATATTCACATTTATATCTAGTATTTCTGATTTATAAGTTAGAAATCGATATGCACTACTATTCTGGGCATAATCAATAAACATACCTACTGTTTTTGGTCATATCTTAGTCTTTTTAAGAACAGGAACTTCTACCTTTGCCAAACACCCCCACTTTTAAGTATTTGTAGAAAGGTGGTCGACCTTTCCATAATTCATAAGGAGTGCGATTCGTTTTCTTGTGGAGTATTCTATTAAGAACATAATTAGCAGACAAAATTGCTTCCCCCCACAAGTTTTGCTGTAAACCTGAACTTAGTAACATTACATTCATCATCTCTTTAAGGGTTTTATTCTTCCTTTTAGCAATTCCATTTTGCTGTGGAGAATAGGGTGCTTTAGTTTGGTGAATAATGCCATGTTATGCACAAAATTCATTTAAAGGTGCATCATATTCACCACCCCTATCACTTCTAACCACTTTAATAGTTTTACTAAGTTGATTTTTAACTTCAGTTTTGTGGAATTTAAAAATTTCCAAGGCTTCATCTTTACTTTTAAGTAAATATTCATAACAATATCTTGTTCAATCATCGATAAATGTTATGAAATACTTTTTGCCTTCTCTAGTTTGAACAAATTTAAGATCACATACATCTGTATGAATTAATTCTAAAGGTTCAATTTTTCTTGTAATCGATTTAAATGGAGCCTTAGTTAGTTTCGCTTCTACACAAATCTCACATTTGTGATTAAGATCAATTTCAAACTTTGGTATATAATCCAAACTAATTAATCTATGCAAAGTATCAAAATTTACATTTCCTAATCTACCATGCTATAAATTTGACTCAAGAATATAAGCAAAAGATGTGTTATTCTTATTAATAGAAAGTTTTGGTACAACAGTCTTTACATTTAATTTGAAGAGACCATCACTCATCCACCCCTTATCAACATACATACCACTCTTTGTTAATACAAATTTATTATATTCAAATACAAGCTTAAAACCATTTTTACTTAACAAATAACTAGAAACTAAATTTTTTTGGATGGATGTTTGGTACATACAACACGTTATTGAGGGTCAGTTCCTTCCCCGATGTCATCTTCAAGACTACTTTCCCTTGTTCAGCCACAGCAGAAGTAAATGAATTTCCCATGAATAGTTGCTCACCATTTGCAACCTTATTATAAGTAGTGAACATCTTCTTGTCCACACAAATGTGTCGAGTTGCCCCAGTGTCAACCCACCATTCCTTGGGATTTCCAACCAAATTAGCCTCAGATACCACAGTAGAGAGATTGATGTCATTTACCTCGTCAAAAATGTAATCTAATTCTGTCACATTGGCTTGATTGGTAGTCTTCTTGCTTGTACTTCCGCAATCCTTTTTAGGGCGTCGACAATCAGATGCTCGATGTCTGGTCTTGCCACAGTTATAGCATTTTCCTTTGATCTTGTTATTGCCATTGTTGTCGCCTTGTTTAGGACCATCTCCAAACTTCCTTTTTTTGTTATGTGGTTTGGGCACTTGTTCAACCACATTAGCCTTGGACTCAATGAGATTTTTACCATTCCTCTTTTCAGCCTTACAGTTATCTTCCTCAATTCTTAGTCTCACAATCAGTTCATCCATAGTCATCTCTTTGTCTTTATGTTTTAAATAATTTTTGAAATCTTTCCAAACCGGTGGTAATTTTTCCACTAATGCAGCAACTTGGAAAGACTCGCTAGGAGACATACCTTCATCATGAATATCATGCAAAATTAATTGAAAACTTTGAACTTGAGAAATTATCGTTTGGGAGTTTACCACTACAAAGTCCAAAAATTTACCGACAACAAATTTCTTTGTGCCGGCATCCTCTGTCTTGTATTTTTTCTCCAAAGAATCCCACAATTCTTTTGTTGTTTTCAAAGGGCAGTAAACATTATACAGCATGTTGTCAAAGCCATTGAGGATGTAGTTTCTGTACAGAAAATCAGAATGTTTCCAAGCGTCTACAGCGGCAATAACTTGCCGATCATTTTCATCATCTTTAAGCATTGGAGCTTCTTTACGAACAAACCGGGCAAGATTTAGAGTTGTAAGATAAAACAATATTTTCTGCTGCCATCTTTTAAACTCGGTGCCATTAAATTTTTTTTCAGTTTTTCTCCATAATTTATTGGAACTTGAATATGGTTCTGGATAGGGATCGAAGTCGTTGTAACAATTGGAGTACCACTTTCAGTTGTAGTAGCCATAATATCTGATTACAAAAATCAAAAAAACCAAAGCACAAATTAATTTTCTAATTACTAAAACTAGAAAATAAATTATAACACAAAATAATTTTACTTTTCTAGTTACTAAAACCAGAAAAATAAAATACTTTTCAATAATTTTCTGTATCACTACTTCACAAAATAATATTCTGAAATTGTTAATGACACCTGTATATTATTATTATTTGTCAAACAGTATATGGCTACTATTTGTATTTTCCAAGCAGAATATCAGTTTGTGAAATCACAGAAAATAAATACAATGAAGACACCAAAAGGATTCTGACTTAAGATTGTTGGACAATCTTCACTGTATTAACAATAAATTTTGTTTGTGTACTTAACAACAACCAAAACAAAGAGAAATAAAGGAAATGAGAGAGACTTGTTTGATTACAAAAATCAATCTAGAAAGGAAAAAATAAAATAAAACAAGAAGTAAATTAATTACTTACCTAATTAATTTCTCAAACAAATTTTTGATCAAGTCTAGTGTTTAACACCATGTCCTTAAGACAGATTCGTTCTCTCCACGGTGCTTTCAGATTATGGACATCTATCTCTCAGGATAAAATGATCAATAACGAATAATAGCAGCACTACAAATTATTCGCACAACGAACACACTTTGTGTCTATACTCTTTCTGACAGGAAAATTAAATGCAGCAAAATGCAGAGAGTAATGACAGAGTGAAGAACGAATTTTTTGAAATGAAAAACCAAATGAGGGACTTGTCTATTTATAGGTGCAATGGTGGCTTTTCAATTTTGAATTCAATAGGTATAGTACCTGTTCGGTTTGAATTAACAGATACAAAACCTGTTTGAACAGATATAGAACCTATTTCGCACTGTTTGAACAGGTAAGGCACTCTTTGGTTTGAATTTTAAACAGATATTGAATATGTCTGGTTTAAACAGATTGGAACCTGTTGGGTTTAAATTTTAAACAGATATGCATCTGTTCGGGTGAAAAAAAAAACTGGACAGATTTTATTTTGCCAAAAAATAAAATAAATTCAAATGTTTTTGGCCCAAAAGATAAGTATTGGGCCGGACAAGCCCAACCCAACCTCACACCACGCACCCGCGCCCAGGCCCTGTAACACACCCTGAATGTTTAATTACATACTATAATTGTTTATAGTTATATATTATGGGTGTATGTGATATATAATATTAAATAATTACTAATAAATACAGAATCTAATTTAGCACGGGGTTATATGGGATTAATTAGGGATTTTTAGTTAGGGCCAAATTAACAGAAATATGAAATTCTAATACTAGTTGGGTCAAATTAAAGTTAAAGATAAATAAATAAATAATAATAACAATAATATGTGGAATGAAAATAATAATAATAAAATGAATAAGTTATATGTACTAGATAAATTAATTTATCATTATGGTTATTAACTATATAATGAGAAATTTATTAAGATAAATTAAATACCACTTTTATCATTAAATATAAATTTTAGTTAAGATACCTTAGTAGTGAAGGTAAAACCAAATCAATGCTATCAATTATAATCTTCGGCCATTAATGAATTTGATTTTAAATCAGGCGAGTGAAGCCATCTGTACACTAGCCTTGTATAGAGAAATAAGCACCTAGATCTAGAGTGTTGAGTCAGCATATATGGTGTATAAATAGGAGTAGTGGTGCTGTGTTGTGTGCGTGTGACGGAAGTAAGTAAGAAAGAAAGAAATCGAGAGGGAGAGACGCGTCAGTGGAGGGTAAGGAACCATAGTAAGGAAGTTCTGATATAAAGGGCTAAGGATTATAATTAAGGTGAGATATGTATACCTTGATTTACCATTATATGTTTTACAAATGTTTTGAGTTACCACAGCTTAATTCAAACAAGTTATATTTATTAAGTTATATAAATAAAAATTATGTTTATAAATATTTCAGTTACGTGGGTTACTTTCTAAACTCTATTTACTTAAAAGGAAACCCATGGATATGTTTGTTTAAATTTAGTATATATTTGACTATAACCTTATAAACAATTATGTTTTGTAAGTATTACCACGGGAGTCCCACGCCTTGGGGACTTAAATAACCACTGGCCTCTGTTTGACCACTTTGTGGTCCTCTGTTTGTCATGGATCCATTGACCTCTGTTCTGACTGTCACTTCTGTGACCTCTGTTCTGTTCTGTTTATACCGTGGTTATGATTATTTATTACATGATTTATGTCTTCTGCCACTTTAAAAATTGTCATTTTGCAAATGTTTTAGCCTAATAATTATCCATGGATTTTGTATTCCCTACACTTGGCATAACATTTCTCACTCTGCTGTGTGCTTATAGCTGTTACCCTTTCAGGTGACGAGATGTGAGGAAAATCCATAACCCTACAAAATGGAACCTGCATTTGGACTGACGATGAATCACTATTTTACTTTCTTTTTTTATATTTTTCTTCCTTTTGTCTCTGTTCGGGGCTGGTCGAAATAATAAAATAATGAAAGCCCTAGAAATGTATTTTCTGTTTCTTAAATAGTAAGATGTAATAGAATTTCTGTTTAATTATTTTATTGCGCAGCTTAATTATTTCGAATGAGAATAAGTTAGTAAGTCACGATTCCAACTCTAAGCCCCTGGGGTTGGGTCATGACAAAGGTGGTATCAGAGCAACGGTTCAAAAAAAAAAAAAGGGGGGTTATAAATAAATCTATAACTAAAACCATATAGCTAAAAATATATATATAGATATATATGGTGAAATCGAAATAAAATAATAATAATAATAAATATTTACATGTGACGTGAATTTTTTCCTGTGTAAAATCTCACGTTTATTCTGATGTTGTAGGATGTCAGAGATTTATCTTGATGATGCCTTCTGGGATGACCTCCAGGCCATCAACCTAGATGAAATTCTAGCCGAACACCCTGCCCCTGCACCCGCCTCACCTGAAGGCTGGGGAGATTCTGAAGAGATAGTCAGGGAATTACACCCAGGTCTTGGCCAACTGATGGGACGGCCAATTTATATTCAGGTTGACCCTACCGACGTTCCACACCTATTATGGAGGCACAGCCTTGACACACACGTAGACGTTTTCTCGGACCATCTCGCGTCCTTGGCGTCGCCTGGTCATGACCGCCCACATTATATCATAGGCCCCCTACCCCCAGAGTTTGCAACCAGAAGGGGAAACGTGTACCCCGAGGATTACATTTTCACCACAGTACCAAATCCATTAGAGATCATTAATATGCAAAATGTTGACTTCGAAAACAACCTGTCATATGTCGAGACACCTGTGTGGATTGTCGACCGGGCATTTGTGGGTCAAATACAGTCTAGGTAGCATGGGCGTGTTTTGGTGTAATCCAGTTGGGGTGGGAGTTTGAGCTTTTTATGCAGCACTATTTTCCCTGGTTTTTCGGCCCATCTAACCCACCACTCTAGATCTGGATAGTAGACAATCTTTTGTATGCTGATCTTGATATGTTCTAATCCCCTTTTGTTGACTTTTGTTTTGTTTACCGCAGGGATGGGACACTAACATGTTCTAACTAATGTAATGTGAATTGCAAAAATGATATAAATAAATAACCATGTGCATGTTGACAGTTTATATAAATATAAAGTGTACTACATGTTGTGCTATGATATATATATATATATGCTATATTGAAAATATAATACCTCGTTTATTACTTGTAGAATGGCTAATGGTAATGGAAGTGACATCAGTTAGTGGTACGGAATCGATGGAAAGAGTAATGGAAAGAGCGGTTGCTAGTTTTCTACAAGCCTTGCAAGCTAACATCAACAATGGGACGCCGGAACGGCAAGAAGGGCCGGTTACCATAAAACAGTTCCAGGATCTGAAACCCACCACATTTACCGGCGGCCCAGACCCAATGGTAGCAGACGCTTGGGTTAAAGACATGGAAAAGATTTTTCGTGCCCTACCGTGCACCGAAAGGCAAAAGGTAACGTTCGCCACTTTCACTTTCAAAGACAATGCACAGGAATGGTGGCTTCTCACCCTGGCCAAAGAAGAAATCACGACGTGGGCAAGATTCTTGGAAGTATTCTATGAAAAATACTTTCCAGATTCGTTGCGGGAACAAAGGCATCCGAATTCATACATTGAAGCAGGGAACCATGACGTGGCCGAATATGAGAGCAAATTCACACAACTCGCTCGGTTTGCAACATACGTCATCCCCACCGAAACTCGAAAAGCAAGAAAATTTGAAGCAGGATTGGATGCTGGAATTAAAGACAGGCTCGAAGTTTTGAAATTGCCAACCTATGCAGAAGTGGTGGACCGGGCGTACATAGCAGAAAAGGGAATTAAAGCCTCGCGTTCCGGAGAACCAAGCTACAAGAAGCGATTCTGGGAAAGAGATAGAAGACCCGGTGTTGCACCTCATAAAAAGGTGAACATGGGCACAACCAGCTCAGGCCACCACGGTCCTACCAACCCTCGAGGTGCACTATTCCAACTTGCCCCACTTGTGGAAGGGTTCATTGGGGACAATGCCATCGAGACACGGGAGCATGTTTTAGATGCGGACAGTTTGGCCATTGTTAAGGGATTGTCCAAAAATGGTTAATCCTACAGCCAGCCCCTCTGGCCCAGTCAAGAGAACCGCGAGACCGGGAGGAGAAAGGAAGGACCAAAACCGCCAAGGTCGGGCTTTCGCCATGGTACCTGGAAAACCGGAAGTTACCGAAAATGTGGTGTCAGGTACACTTTCTATCTGTGGTCTTTTAGCTCATGTCCTTATTGACTCCGGGTCAACTCATTCTTTTGTTGCACCACATTTTGCCACCAAATTGACATCCACACCCGAACCATTAGGATATATATTGTCTGTGTCTTTTTCTTCTGGTAAGTCTGCCTGTAGTGCCGATGTGTACAGATCTTGTGTTGTATACCTAAAAGGCAAAACCTTATATGTAGACTTGATTCCCCTCCACATTGGAAACTTTGATGTAATCTTAGGTATGGATTGGCTGGCTGCCAACCACGCCTCTATCGATTGTAAAGCCAAAAAGGTCTTCTCAAGTTACCAAACCAACCCGAAATTGTCTTTGATGGGACTGAAGTTTCTAACCCTTCCTGTATCATATCCTCCATGGCGGCCCAACGACTTTAAGAAAGGGTTGTAGTAGTTATATTTGTTATGTGATTAATACACAAAAAGAAGCCCCCACCATTGATGCAATTCCTGTAGTTCGAGAATTCCAGATGTCTTTCTTGAAGATCTACCCGGTATTCCAGTTGATCGGAGATCGAATTCACCATTGAAACCCAACCTGGCACGCAACCTATATCAAAAACTCCTTATCGCATGTCGATGACAGAATTGAAAGAGCTGAAAACTCAACTCCAGGAACTCCTGGACAAAGGTTTCATTCGGCCTAGTACCTCACCCTGGGGAGCTCCAGTACTGTTCGTGAAGAAAAAGGATGGCACGATGAGACTATGCATCGATTACCGGGAGCTGAACAAGGTCACCATCAAGAATCGATATCCTCTGCCGCGAATCGATGACTTGTTCGATCAACTTCAAGGTGCACAAGTATTTTCCAAAATTGACTTACGTTCTGGCTATCATCAACTAAAGGTTAAAACAGAAAGCATTGAAAAGACTGCCTTCAGAACCCGTTACGGGCACTACGAATTTCTCGTCATGCCTTTTGGCGTCACAAATGCCCCGGCAGCCTTCATGGACCTCATGAACAGAGTATTCAAACCCTATCTTGATGAGTTCGTCATCGTTTTCATTGACGACATCCTCATATACTCCAAGTCATCAGAAGCTCATGAGCGGCACTTGCGAATGGTTCTGCAAACACTACGTGATCATAAACTCTACGCCAAGTTGAAGAAATGCGAATTCTGGATCACTAGTGTGCACTTTCTCGGTCACGTCATTAACAAAGACGGCATCTCGGTTGATCCCCAAAAAGTTGCAGCAATCGTGGACTGGCCACGACCTACTAATGTGTCGGAAATCCGAAGTTTCTTGGGTAGCCGGCTATTATCGACGCTTCGTGCAAGATTTCTCAAAGATAGCATCGCCTTTGACCCAGCTAACTCAGAAGAACACACCCTTTGAATGGACTGATAAACAGGAGCGTTGCTTTCAAGAATTAAAAAGTCGACTCGTGTCAGCCCTATACTAGCACTCCCTACCGGAGCAGATGGGTTCGTAATTTATAGTGATGCCTCATACAATGGGTTGGGTTGCGTTCTCATGCAAGACGGAAAAGTCATTGCTTATGCGTCACGACAATTGAAGACTCACGAGAAGAACTACCCGACTCACGATTTGGAATTGGCTGCGGTGATCTTTGCTCTCAAAATCTGGCGTCATTATCTCTATGGTACAACCTGCGAGATTTATACTGACCATAAGCCTAAAATATCTATTCACACAGAAGGAACTAAATGAGGCAACGGCGGTGGTTGGAATTTATGAAAGACTACGATATAGAAATCCATCACCATCCGGGCAAAGCTAACGTGGTGCCGACGCACTGAGCCGAAAGTCGACAAGAAGTTTGGCATGCACCCTCGTTTCCCGCAAGGTCAATGGGTTACTCGCCAACGTAACCGTGGAACCTGCATTGATTGGAGAAATTAAAGCGCGCCAATGGGAAGATAAACTCTTGAAAAAAGGTACGAGGAACAAGGAAGCACGCCTGATCCTGATTTCATTATAAGCAATGGGATACTGAAATTTCGGAACCGAATTTGCATACCCGACATCCCGGATCTCAAGAGAAGATACTGGAGAAGCTCATAAGTCAAGATTTGCAGCCCACCCTGGCAACACAAAGATGTATCGTGATCTGAAGGAACATACTGGTGGACCGGAATGAAAAGAGATATCGCAAACCATGTTTCTAAATGTCTGCATTGTCAGCGTGTTAAAGCAGAACATCAGAGACCGGCAGGGCTACTGCAACCACTCCCTATTCCTGAATGGAAATGGGAACACATTACCATGGACTTCGTGGTCGGGTTACCACAGTCTTTTTCAAAGAATGATGCAATATGGGTGATAGTAGACCGATTGACAAAGTCAGCACACTTTCTACCAATCAAAATCATGTATCCTCTGAATAAGTTTGCCACTTTATATATCAAGGAGATTATTCGATTGCATGGTATCCCAGTATCGATCGTGTCAGACCGGGACCCTCGTTTCGTGTCTCACTTCTGGAATAAATTGCAAGAAGCTTTGGGAACTACACTGAAGTTCAGCACGGCCTATCATCCACAAACCGATGGGCAATCCGAAAGAACAATTCAGACGATGGAAGACATGTTACGTGTATGCGTGTTGGACCTCAAAGGTAACTGGGATGAGCACCTACCTTTAGTGGAATTCGCCTATAACAACAGCTATCAGGCAAGCATTGGAATGGCACCATACGAAGCACTGTATGGAAGGAAGTGTCGATCACCCCTATGTTGGACGGAAGTCGGAGACAGGAAAATGTTAGGCCCCGAAATTGTGCAAGTCACCAGTGAGAAAATCCAACTCATCCAACAGCGGATTCGCACTGCTCAAAGCCGCCAGAAAAGTTATGCAGATACTCGGAGGCGAGACTTGGAATTCCAAGTAGGAGATCATGTGTTTCTCAAAATCTCACCAACAAGAGGAGTGATCCGATTCGGACAGCGCGGAAAGCTAAACCCACGTTACATCGGGCCATTTGAAATATTGGAAAGAATTGGTCCTGTAGCCTATCGTCTTGCACTACCTCCTGAACTATCTAGAATCCACAACGTGTTTCACGTATCAATGCTCCGACGTTATCTCCGAGATCCAGAACATGTCATCGACTATGAGAACTTGGAAGTTCGAGAAGATCTCTCTTACGAAGAACAGCCAGTGCTGATTCTCGATCGACGTGATCAAATTCTCCGAAACAAGACCATACCATTGGTAAAGGTTTATGGCGAAATCATCGTATCGAAGAAGCTACGTGGGAAACCGAAGAACAAATGCAAGCTAAATACCCACACCTCTTCGAAAATTAAGGTACGTCGAGTTTGGGGACAAACTCCTATTTAGGAGGGGAGAAATGTGACACCCTGAATGTTTAATTACATACCACATAATTGTTTATAGTTATATAATTGGGTGTATGTGATATATAATATTAAATAATTACTAATAAATACAGAATCTAATTTAGCACGGGGTTATATGGGATTAATTAGGGATTTTTAGTTAGGGCCAAATTAACAGAAATATGAAATTCTAATACTAGTTGGGTCAAATTAAAGTTAAAGATATAAATAAATAAATAATAATAACAATAATATGTGGAATGAAATAATAATAATAAAATGAATAAGTTATATGTACTAGATAAATTAATTTATCATTATGGTTATTAACTATATAATGAGAAATTTATTAAGATAAATTAAATACCACTTTTATCATTAAATATAATTTTAGTTAAGATACCTTAGTAGTGAAGGTAAAACCAAATCAATGCTATCAATTATAATCTTCGGCCATTAATGAATTTGATTTTAAATCAGGCGAGTGAAGCCATCTGTACACTAGCTTGTATAGAGAAATACACCTAGATCTAGATGTTGAGTCAGCATATATGGTGTATAAATAGGAGTAGTGGTGCTGTGTTGTGTGCGTGTGACGGAAGTAAGTGAAGAAAGAAAGAAATCGAGAGGGAGAGACGCGTCAGTGGAGGGTAAGGAACCATAGTAAGGAAGTTCTGATATAAAGGGAGGCTAAGGATTATAATTAAGGTGAGATATGTATACCTTGATTTACCATTATATGTTTTACAAATGTTTTGAGTTACCACAGCTTAATTCAAACAAGTTATATTTATTACGTTATATAAATAAAAATTATGTTTATAAATATTTCAGTTACGTGGGTTACTTTCTAAACTCTATTTACTTAAAAGGAAACCCATGGATATGTTTGTTTAAATTTAGTATATATTTAACTATAACCTTATAAACAATTATGTTTTGTAAGTATTACCACGGGAGTCCCACGCCTTGGGGGACTTAAATAACCACTGGCCTCTGTTTGACCACTTTGTGGTCCTCTGTTTGTCATGGATCCATTGACCTCTGTTCTGACTGTCACTTCTGTGACCTCTGTTCTGTTCTGTTTTATACCGTGGTTATGATTATTTAATTACATGATTTATGTCTTCTGCCACTTTAAATAAATTGTCATTTTGCAAATGTTTTAGCCTAATTAATTATCCATGGACATTTTGTATTCCCTACACTTGGCATAACATTTCTCACTCTGCTGTGTGCTTATAGCTGTTACCCTTTCAGGTGACGAGATGTGAGGAAAATCCATAACCCTACAAAATGGAACCTGCTTTTGGACTGACGATGAATCACTATTTTACTTTTCTTTTTTTAATATTTTTACTTCCTTTTGTCTCTGTTCGGGGCTGGTCGCTAAATAATAAAATAATGAAAGCCCTAGAAATGTATTTTCTGTTTCTTAAATAGTAAGATGTAATAGAATTTCTGTTTAATTATTTTTATTGCGCAGCTTAGATTATTTCGAATGAGAATAAGTTAGTGAGTCACGTTTCCAACTCTAAGTCCCTGGGGTTGGGTCATGACAGGCCCAGCCCAGCCCAGCCCGCCCGGACGGACGGACGGACGGCGCGCGCTTTTGTGTTTATTTTGGGTCCAATGGGTCTAGCCCCATTTTTCCCATAACCTCACCCTTCCACAAAATTTGGATATCCCTTGGGGCCCTCCCCAAGTTGCAAACCCATGCCTAATAAACCCATAAAAAATTTGCCCACCAAACCAATGTGGGACAAATCTATAATTCAAACCTTTAAGGAAATTTCATCAATGTACCATTTCCATGGAGCTCACTTTCGCTTCAATTTTCCATTCACCAAATAATGGTTTTGAGCAACCAAATATACTACGTAAATCACAATGCGACATAGAACACGTTACCACTTAGACCCGCCAACTTTGGCACATGGGTCCCACCTAAAAATTAGACCAAAGTTGAGGAAAAATCTGATTTTTTCCAAAACCATTTCTAACAGGCCCAACCTAAACCAAGCCTCAAGATCCAAGATCCACGACCCACAGACCCGGGCCGGCTGGCGGCACTTGCGCGCGTGTGGCAATTTTTCCATAATCAACTTGGACCATAATTTTGGTCCAAGCCCATCCTTGAAGCATCCATAATTTCCTTCTTTTGGAAAATTTGAATGCCCCAAAGGGCTCATGCTCTTATCAAAATCTTGAAGTTTAAATTAGAGGTGAGCAGCGAATATACTAATCCGCCCAAACCAACCGAACCGAATCAATCCATCGCATTTTGGACGGATGCGTGATGACGAACGGATGGTTGCGGATTGATTTTTTTCAATCCACCTAGTTTTAGACGGATGACAAATTTGAGATTCATTTGGTCGCAACTAAACCACCAAACTGCGAGCACCCCTAGTAATTTGTAAGACTTTGTGTTTTCAATTTGTTTAGATATTCTGTTTGCGTTTTCAATTGAAAAAAAATTTAAATATTTTGTTGAAAAAGAGTTTTCAACTCGAATATATTTTTGAATTGAAAAAAATAAATGTATTATTTATCTATATTTTTTAGTTTTTAAATCTAACTCTAAAAATAATAAATAAAAAGATGATATGTGTTGATTGGTTTTTGTTTTCAAAAACAGATATAGATGTAACAATATAGAGGCATATAATTTCTACTACTGGTCTGTTCATGGTTTTGGTGGTTTGAATTGTTTTTATATTTTAGGAACCACATATTGTAATACTTTATGTGGATGAGGCATGCTGTGATTATAATATGTGGATGAGGCATGCAGTTATTGTGATATTCTAAAATTTCAAACTTTCTTTCTTTGGATAAGATATGCAATGGTTGTAATACTTTTTAAATCATTGACTGTAATACTCTTTTTTTTTTTTTTTTTTGAGTAAGTGCACAAGTTGAATTATGTTGAAAATTTATAAAATTTTAAACTATCAAACCGATTCGCATTCATCCTTCAATCCGCCAATCCACTCAATCCACATCCGCCGGATTAGTGGATTGATGGGGATTGATTTTCTCTAATCCGTCAATTTGGTGGGATGGATGGCGAATTGGAGGTTTCATGGTCGCAACCAACCCGTGCCGACCCCTAGTTTAAATACCCATCAAAGCTTTCCTCTATAATCAATGTGGGATTTGTAGGTATACACAATTCCTAATACCTCATTCATGAGGCCAACTTTATGAGACAATTTCTCATTCAATTCTTAATGGTTTTTTGTCATTCTTTTTATGGTCTAAAGATCTTATTACAAATAATCTAAACTCATTTTATCTCACCTCAACCAATGGTTGGAATCTACTTTAATTTCACATTAAAGTTACCACAAAACTATTTTTTCCAACAAAACGGATCAAATAATTTAAATTTGACTTGTATTTAATTTGTTAAAAATTCCTTTGAGTTTAGTTTGTTAGGTAAACAAATCAATCTTGTCAATCTTAAATACATTTTGAAACTTGTTAAAAATTTTAAACTAATCTTAAATAGTCAATTGCTTGTTCGGCTTGGTTCAATAAGTCTAACATGATATAAAAATACCAAACTATTGGAGTTCTCTGCTCAACAAAAACTTGTTTGAAATCGATTCAAAAGTTTCACAAACTAAACTTAATAAATTTTAAAATTCATTAAAGTTTTTAAACCAAACTTAAACAGTTAAATGCTTGGCTCATTTAGTTAAAAAAATTATAAATAAGTGGGACATTCTTAAAATAATTGTATTATAAGTAAAAAAAGTTATTATTATTATTATTATTTTTTAGAAATTTGGCGTACAAAAAATACTATACTACACAAAAAAAACTTACAACATAAACCTAAAAGAATTACACAATCATTAAAATGAAATTATTTTCTTACCCTCTAACTGAAATGCAATTTTCTCAAACAAGTTTGACCAAGGCTCACTGTGCTGTAATCCCTTTTTCACCAATAGTAACTGGCTATGATGAGATGAGCCCCATGTGGCAAATGAGGTGTGATATTGAAGAGAGTAAATTTGTTCAAAGGTGTGAACGTTACATTTCAAGCTAATAGGTTCTTTATGAAATTAAAAGTGACATCACTTATTCAACTACCAATCAAAGCAATTCAATAATATTAATCAAAATATTTAATTTTCACATTATTACTTTAGTTAGTCATTTTTGTAATATACCTTGCCTTTTTATTTTAACTATTTTTTTAAAAAATTATTCATTTAATGCTTCTATGTGAGAGAAAAGAAAAAGAGAGGAAAAAAATTAAGTGGGTAGTGAATAATGACTCTACAGAAATAATTAATTATTGTAAACAAAACCATTTAACCAGACCTATTTTGATAAGTAGACGTGGCTAAATTAAGTGGTTAGTGAATAATGACTCTACTGAAATAATTAATTATTGTAAACAAAATCATTTAGCCAAGCTTATTTTGAGAAGTAGGCTAAAAGTCAAATTTTTTTTTTTAAAAAAAAAAAACATGCAAAAAAATAAAGATGTAATGTGATTCAAAAAAGTTAAAAAATTAAAAAAATTAACTTTTAACCCATATGTCAAAATAGACCGACTAATCTACTGGAGGGAGTTTTTGAATTCGACTAGTTATTTTAGCAGAATTGATGGTTTGGCTGGTTTGTTATGGATGTTCTCATGATTTTTAGTCTTTGAATTTTAGTTATAAAACAAATATATATATATATATATAACTTATAAATATTTTTAATATGATTACTCAAATCTTAATTTTTCATATGCAAAAAGTTGCAAAAATCATGATTATTTGAAATTAGGTTATCATCTCCTCAATTCGAGTTTAGCAAAATAGACTTTTTTGGAAATAGAATTTTAGAAAATAAGTAAAATTGTTAACTGTAATGAAAGTAGACAAAATCATTTTCTTTACAAAGGCTTTATTTGAAAAGTTAGCTATTTTAGTTGGTTATTTAATTTTTTTTAACTATTTTAACCTGATTAAAATAGTTATATTTAAAAATTTGATTAACTTTTTTTGATAGTTGATTTGATAATTATGAATAAAAAAATAAAAAATTATAAATTAAATGTAACATTTTATCTTATTAATTATTTTAACTTATTTATCTTTTAATAAATTATTTTATCCCAAATCTCTTCCCAAACCAGCCAAAAGCGTGCTCATTGAGTGAAAGGTGAGAATCATCTCATCTTGGTAGTGTTCATTTTGTGTCAGTTTGAATTTGTGTGAAAATTCTCTAAGTCAAAACTCAAAAAAACTATTAAGCTGTTTTTCATTAACAAAAAAAATTAAATAACAATTATTCATCCCACTAATTTTGGAGCACTAATTAAACACTAATGAATGAGGTGAAAATTTAAAAAAAAAAAAGAAACCTAAGGCCAAAACATCACATCAATGAGTGGGACCCACCTCCTAAAGCTCTTTAAAAGCTGATAATTTATAACTCCCAAGCATTTTTCAAAATTAAATATTACATGAACATTTTTATTTATTAAAAAATAATTTATTAACAATTTACACGCAAAAAAAAAAAAAAAAAAAAAAACCGAATAGCCACTATGTCATTTTGAATTTGCATATTCAAAAATTGAAAATTTGAAATTATTAATTTGATCATTTTCAAACCTTTATATATTGAAAACAATTAAAAAGAATTATATTTAAATTGACAAAATTAAAATTTCAATCTTTATTTTATTACAGTAGACAAATTCTGAGATTTTTTTTATAATTTTTCCTAACATAATATTATGACTAAGAATTAAATTTTTTAAAAATAATTCATAAGAAATAAGATTTAGTTATTCATATTAAAATTACTCAATAACAATATTCAAATCAAAATAATTTCTTCTTTCCTAATTTTCCCCTTTTTTCCTTTCCTTATAGTTTACCACAAAGGAATAATTTCATCACCAAGTTCTCTCAAAAAAACCCTCCTTTCCTCTTCCTCTTGGTATTCAGCCTCATGAAGTTCTTTGCTTTCTCCTCCCAACCAAACTCCAACCCTCTTCTCTAGCCTACAAATCTATTGCAAAAAGTAGTGCCTTTTCTTCAATTCTCAAAACTTTTCAAACCCCCCTAAAATCTGACCGTTATAAACCTTTGACAGAGACAGATTGATATATCTGATTAAGATTTTGAGGATGGTGAAGATGACAATAGTTGGAAGGGTGAGTGATGGGTTGCCAATAGCACAAGGTCCAAGGTATGTGAATGAAGAGGATGAAAATTTCTCAAGTTACAAGCAACAAGCAGAGTTCATACTCAAAGAAATCTCAAGAACAGGGTCTTCATTGGCTGCTTCTAAGATGACCATTCGACTCGATCTTCACCACCATTGCTTCAAGTATCCTTTTCTTCTATTTTTAGTTCTAAACATATAGATGGCTAATCCAAATTGAATATTATGCCTCAATGCACATCATTCTTGCAAATTCATTTAGATCTTTGTGGGTATGTAGTCCGCGTATGTATACAGAAATTAAACACAAAATTCAAATAATTTTATAAGATTTCTTGATAGAATAAGTTCACTTACAAACACAAAACCCAGACACACAATTCACAAAAATCGTAATTCTCTATCTAGTTTTTGCGACTAGTTTATGTATTCTTAAATTTATTCATTTTTCAATAAAATCGGACGTAAACTAAACACGAAAGGAGTTCAGAAAAAGAAAAAAAAAAAGAAAAAAAGGGGGTGTGTGGGTCTCATTTCTTGTCTTTCTTTTTTTTTTTGAAATTTTTTATATTTTCTTTTTGTGTAAGCAACACAGCTAGATATGGATTGGGATGGCCCGTTCAAATATTTTTATATGTTTCATTCGTTAATTAAAAAAAAGTTTACTGAAGAGAAATTAGTCTTTTTGAATTGTATATGTCATTTCTGGTCATTTTAGGATTCCAAACTGGCATACGTCATTTCTGGTCATTTTTGGGTAATTGCTTGAAGTGGTGTTAAGGAGATAGGTTTATGCATCCAAATGCCACTTAAAGTTAATTTTGAAATGATTTCAATTCTTACTATATCCAAATTAATGCTCCTCTGTATACATAAAAACATTTAAAAACCAAAAAGAAATAAAATGTCTAATTGTGCTTTAATTTGTAGCATTTCCTTCCAAACATGGGTTGATTATTTTCCTTAATTTCAGTTAATTTTGTGGTGTTAAGCTGTGTGGTTGAGAATGGGGTCTGCTTGATCACATTGTGTGATTCTTCATATCCAAGAAAACTAGCTTTTCACTATCTACAAGATTTGCTCAAGGAGTTTGACAAGTTTGATACGAGCCTTCTAAACAAAATGACAAAACCATACAGCTTTGTCCGATTCGGTAATCTAGTTTATTTTCCCGTGTGTGAAATATTTCTGTACTTAACATCCTAGATGAGAAATTTGAGGGAAAACTGGGGAAATTATGAACGTTTGAACTTGTATAGCTATAAAACAAGGTTTCAAATAGCATTATCGGGATATGAATTGGTTTCAATCAGGTGAAGTGATCACAAAAAAAAAATTACATAAAAATGGCAACCTTACAGAAATTTTATAAAAACTTTTTGACATATGATTTGGCAACCACATTTTTGAAAATGTAAGTTTTCTTGATAGGTCTTTTGTTTTAAAGTGATAAAATCAAGATTTGTCACATTATTCTATGTTGATTTTATGTCACTTTTTTCCATTTCTACGTCATGTTTTTAAAATCATCATCTATGAAAAAGAGTTTTATAGCAACTGAAAGGACTTAATGAAGTAGGCCGTAAGTTGCCTATAAACCAATACTTATTGAGAACTGCCGATGCCCAACTGTTTTTTATTCTCACCAATATCAAGGGTGTATTGGTATTGAGAAAAGTAAAGTAAAATAAAGAAAAAAGTTAAAAGTTTGTGATGCTATAAACCAATACTTATTGAGAACTGCCGATGCCCGATGCCCAACTGATTTTTATTCTCACCAATATCAAGGGTGTATTGGTATTGAGAAGCCAAAAGAACTTATACATATTGGCCAATATTTAAAATCTTGCTATAAAATCTAAAAAACTGATGCGTATAGACTGAAATTGATGATTTTGTGTTGGCTAGCAGATGGAATTATTGGCAACATAAGAAGGCAGTATACAGATGCAAGAACACAGTCTAATCTGTCAAAGCTAAATGCTAATCGTCGACAAGATCTGGATATCATTACACTAGACATGTCCACAATAGTAGAAAGAAGGCGAAGATTGGGTAAGCTAGCTTCCCTTTCCTTGTTTTGTGTTCTTGGTACTGTTAATTCTGTTGAATTGCATGCATTTAAATTCATGAACGTAATGAAAAATTTGTGATTTTTTTTTTACCAGAAATGTTGGAAAAGACAATGGCAACTCCTCCAACTGTTTCACCAATATGGTGTTCCCCATTACTTGAGGTATGTATGTGAACAAATACAGACCTCTGCATATAACTTCTCTCTGGTGCCAAAAAGACAAACTGATTAGTTGAGCTTCTGGCAAGTTATGAACTGATAATCTAAAATAGCACTTAAAAGTATGAGCAGGATTTTTTTGTCACTAAATTCTTCTATTTTCTTATTTCAATGCACTTCTAATTATTGGATTACACAGAGGTTCATATGTCTCGAGATTTTCACATGATCCAATGATTAAGGATGTAATAGGACAAAGACAGAGGAATTTGAAGACAGAATCCTTGGTCAAATGCAGGCACAGGATCCTCTATCTCCAAATCCTTTTATCCTTCTGTCCTGATGCATTCCTAACCATTAGATCATGTCTTGAGAGTCACATTTCTTGAGATTCTTACATGATCCAATAATTGGGATTGTATTAGGATAGAGAGAGAAGAAGAATTTAGGAATAGAGAATCCTTGGTCTTTAAAGCCATCCCCTACACATCTACCCAATAATCCTTTTTTTTTTGTTCTTCAACTTATATGATGTCATTTTTGTGTTTGTAAATAAAAGTTGCACTAAACACTATGACATGAACTTCCAATTTTTTTTAAAAAAAAAGATTGTACACCCCCATAATCTGCACCAAATGGGTCTTTGTATTGAACTTCCCAGATTTGCCTTTCATCATTTCAGCAATCAACAGAGTACAATTCATTTGTTCTGGGGGGAAGAAAAAAGAAAAAGAAAAAGAAAAAGCAGAGGACAATTCATAATTTCTAATAGTAGTTTTGAATTTATTTACCAGGTAATTGCAATGAAATGGACACCCATTACAATCATGGTTATTGTTGCCTGTATACTTTTCTGGACCTGCTTAGTCGGCTCTGATAACTTCACAGTAGTGACTTCCTAAAAGTTCCTCAAACCAGGAATGTAAAAATTCATCACTTAAGAGTGCAATACAAAGAAATGATTCAGCATTGCCTACTGTTGGAAGAACTGTATTGTTGTGCTATGGACCTTGTAGATACAGTTGAAATGTTGATTTGGTCAATCTGGATTTATTTTTGTTGTGAAATATGCAAGAGATGTACATTGATTTTAAGTCTTGAATATGAATGAATAATCAATTCTTCGCGAATTGGCTCAATGGATTCAAGTTCAAAGTACTTGTATAACATTGTTGTAGGCTGCTTAGGCACATTGTACAAGTTCCAAATTTGTTTTTGAAGTTTCAAACCCTCTGCTAATTGTAAATTCTTTCATGTGCAAAATTGCATATATTATTTTATTCCGGTATAATAATATTCTGTGATTGATTCAGCTTTTGTGACTCGGGATAACTTATTCTACGAGTCTTTTTATCGTACATATGTTGTTGGGATTTCTTCTCCAATGGAAAGGTGAGACAATTTATCCCAAATCACTTTGTTGGTGCAAAATGACTAAAACACCAATAATTTCTCTGGATATGCTATTTGTCTAATCCTATCTACAATCAACCAAGTACCATTGCGTATAACCATAGTCAAATTTACCTATGTAGTTGAAAGGAATCCATTTTGTTCATTTATTTTGCAAAATCACAACCGTAAAGGTTTTTCAATAAATGACATCATCTTTGGGGATTGTAGAGGGCAAAAATTCCACTCTTAAGTGTATGTACTCGATGTATGTCTGAAATGAAGCTATTATCCTGTAAGATAAATCGTCCATGCCCAAGGCCGGTTGTTGGATGGCCAGAGGGCACTCCAATGCTATTATGTTAATGCAAGAATAGGATTTCTGGAGAGAATTCATAGCATATAGCTCAAAGTTTGTAGCAATTGTTTTCATACCCCTCCCCCCTACTAGAGTAGATGAGCTTATATACCTTGTATGACTTATCCTCCAGTCATAGCATGGTGGTGCCATACCTGAATAGTTAACTTCCTGTCCAACTCTAGGCAATAATCTCCTAACTCTAGGCAGAATCTTCCGACAACCATTATGAGTATCTCCATTCATCGTAAGGAATGTGCCTAAGCACTTTTGCCTATGCCGACCACATGAAACTTTTTATCATTGGGCTTTCAAGTTCATAGGATCAGGCCCCTGCACACACGTCCTATCTATGTTTAAGCTTCACCTCCCACAAGGACAATATAAATCAATCTTGATGAGAATTTTGATTCATTGAGGCCCGAAATACTTGAGAAAGACCATTAATATATTGGGGATCGCTATTTTTACAGAAACAACAAATGCATTTGTGACTTCATTGTATGCAACAGAAATAAGAAGTGTTTTGAGAAACAACTCCATGGAAAAAATACCCTCTGATTAAACTTTCATGACTTCCTATATGCCTAATCTACATGCTTTTCAAAGCAAACAACTAAAGATGGCCTTTTCTTTATCATATATGATTTTCAATGGCCAGTTTTATTAGTATATCAGAACTGTTTCTATCTAGAAGAGTAGTAACTAATTACTGTTTCTTCTTGCTTGATGTTGCTTAAACACCCCTCACATAAACACATCACTGTCCATGTTGAAATGGCTACACATATCATCCTCAGTGATAAAATTAACAAACTGGTCTTCTTCTTCGGAGTTGAATTGCGGATTAGACATTTCATCAGCAGTACCGGAGCCATTGCTGAGTTCTTGATGAAACTTGCCACCAAATGCTCCTTCGTTCATTAACAAACAGTTCAAAAAAGAATACTGTAAGTTTGGGTCATCCTTGGAAACTGCTGGCCGACCTGAATTTGTCAAGTCCTGGCCTTGAAATTGATCTAGTGAGAGCCACTCAGCAAATAAAAGTTTTGGCAACTGTGATATGGACTCGTTTGTTTCCATTGATGTTCCTTCCATGTTATCAAATGATTCGAAACTTAAATTTCTAGTGGTGGACTTCAGGGAAGAAAGGGAAGATTGTGTGTTTCCAGTGTTTGGATTTGTATATTCAGGTTCAGTATTAGGTTTAGTTTGTTCTATTTTGGCCATTTTCTTCTTCTTCAGATAAGAATGCCAGTAGTTCTTGATCTCATTGTCGGTTCTTCCAGACAAATGCTGGGCTATCTGAGACCACCTGGGCAACGACAAATCATATGACTCCATTAGTGACAATTCTACTAAGAACCCAAAAAAGTGGTCAAAATTTAAAATATAGGATGGAATTTAACTACTCACCGGTCATTTTTAATTTTACTATCTTTTAATTCATTTATTTTTAGAAACTAAAATGACATAGAACACTTACTTTTGAGACCATAGTGAGACGGAACACATACTTTGGGGATCATATGTGCATTTTATTATCATTTCGTTAACTATTTAGACGGTCCGTTTGAAATTGGATTACATTGATTCAAATTGAAAATTTTGAGGACAAAAATTAACAAAAATTGAAACTTAAAAGATCAAAATAACACAAAATACAAAATTGAAACTTAAAAGAACAAAATAACACAAAACACATACTTTAAGAACTATAAGGCTATGCTTGGATCCAAATACAGCCTAAATATATTTTATCCAATTGTTTTTAATTTGAGAGTACATTCTCTCTGCTTACTTGTTGCCTAACATGCCATGAAGGGTGAGGATTGTCTCCTCCTCATGAGCAGTAAACATCCCTCTCTTTAGTCCAGGCCTCAAGTAATTTATCCACCTCAGTCTGCAACTCTTTCCATTCCTTTCCAACCCTTCATATAATGCACAAAAAGATCAAAAAAATTCAACTATATGAGGTTATGCTAGATAACTCTTGATGAGATTTGGCAACATTAGCACCAAATTAATATGGGTATTAAATAAAATTAAGCTAGCTTGGTAGCTAAGAAGTGTGATCAACTAGAAAGTTACCGGCATTGATTGGGACGGAGCTCCAGCAGCCATGACCATTGTTGAGGATGTAAATTCTGAGCCTCTGGTCTTCATCTGGTGACCACAACCCTTTTCTGTGCTTCTGCTTTTGCTTTTGATCCACTGCCTTATACCCCATTTTTTTTAGCAGACCAAAATATTAGTATTGAAGAAGACAAACAAGTATTAGTAAACTTAAAACGGTAGATATATGTATGTTTGCACTATAGCTTCTGATAGAGAGAGAAAGAGATGACGACGACTAGGAGACTAAGGATGGTGAGGTTATGGAGAGCATTTGGAATTTAAAGGGGAAGATTACTTGTAACATTATTATTTTTTTTCAGAATAAACAATTATCAGTGATAGAAATTGCAAGCTTGTCTTTTCATTCTTTTTTCTTCTTCTTCCTCCTTTTTTTTTTTTTAACAGTTAAAAGAGGGTAGTACTATACAAATCAAAAATTTATACACAATTTTGATGCAAAATGATGTCGCAGTCCTGAGCCCTATTGTAGTAAAAAAAAATAGTCCATCAATGTAACTTGTACTTTCAAAAGATTGAATTTTTCTCTTACACTCACATTTGTAAGTGTTTTTTTAATGCATATAAGTGTGAAGAGAGGTTTATAAGTAATTATATTTAAATGGTTGCAGTTAGAACAGATTTGAAGATCTTAAAATGCCAACATTGCCTTGTACTTTGAAAATTCTATCTTAAGTAGTGTCATTTTCAAAGAAAATGCAAGAGTGAAAAGTCTAATTAATTCCTTATTTTTTCATTTTTTTTTCCCCACAAATTCCTTTTCAATTCCAAAATCTGAACACAATCATAGTAAACTTTTTAAAAAGGAATCTAGTGTTTTAAAAATTGCAAACCAACACTATCTTAATTCTCAAGACTAGATCAATAATATAAAATGGCTAATGATTCTCATTTGGTGCAAAATAAAATGAGTCCGAACCAATTTTTTTTTTCTCCTTGATAGCTTTCATTCCAACAGCAACATCACAACCACTATAAATAAATTATAAATTGAATGTTTAATGTTAATTATTACCCAATTAGCTCTCAATGGAACGTTGAAAAACCCAAGTGGGGAGACAGAACAATGCTATAAAATTGGAACATGTGATATGTGTTTTTGTTACACTACATGTGAACCCACCCTGTTCTGAATGTGATCAATGATTTTATTTTCCAGACAGAAAAGATTGTGATCTCTAAATCGATGACTTGATAAAGTGGACAACTCTGTTAAGTTATTTCTTAATTTAAGATTAGAAATAAAGTAATGAAAGTTAGCACGAGTTGGGTGAGTGGTAAGGTTTTTTTTTTTTTTTTTTTCCCTTTCTTTTTTCTTTGATTAATGTATGATATTACAATCAAAACTAGCAAATTACAACGATAATAAAGATTAAAAAAAAGTATAATTAATACCCAAAAAAACTTTCTAAAATGAGAGAGAAAAACTCCAAATAAATATATTGAAAATTAGACTCATGTGAAAGTGGAGAGTTTTGAATTATTAACCTTCTAATGATAGGCTAGCCCCTTTAGTTGGTTGTGTGGTTGTTGTTACTAAAAATATTAAATTTGGCCTGTTAACAGAGTTGCTGACATAGTCCAAGATTTTTGTTTAAAAGCCAGAATGAAGGTTTACAAAGTTGCCACGCTCGCTCTAAATACTTATAACTCGCTATAAATATTTATAGTGACTGTGGCAACTTTCCAAGTGGTGAAAAGAGCATGCTTACATGTATCAAGGAAAGACATGTGGCTACAGTAATTATGTATCAAGGAAGGACACGTGGCTACGTGGCTACAGAGTTGCTGACATAGTTCAGGATTTTTGTTTAAAGGCCAGGATGAAGGTTTACAAAGTTGCCCCACTCGCTCTAAATACTTATAACTCGCTACAAATATTTATAGTGAGTAGGGCAACTTTCCAAATGGTGGAAATAGCATGCTTACATGTATCAAGGAAGGACATGTGGCTACAATAATTATGGATAGTGCAAAGGAACAAAAATTGGGAATTCAAAGGAAGAAAGGCTCATCAATCACATTCACAACATTTTTGTGAAGCTAAGAGTTGTAATAGCAACTAGTTCTATGAGTAGTAGTTCTATAATTAATTCTTAGTTCTTAGTTTGTAACTCGTTATTTTGTTTTGATTCTGGTTCTTGTAATATGTAATTTATAATATTTTCAATCACTTAATACAAGTTTTATTTTGTTAATTCTTGTCGATTGCCTTCAAAAAAGTTCTTGAATTTATCAAGACATAGAATTCAACCACAAAATTTGATATTTATTTCTGTTTTTGTGAGATTGTGAGTCTTTTGTCGATTGATTTATGTCGATCTACTTCAAATCATAATTTTATTAATAGTGGTAAGTTGAGTTGTGATAAGCACACAATGCACAATTTAGAATCTCATGTAGGGTTGCGGATCCTATGTCCTAAAAATCCTCTGGTTCATTATTTCAATTCACTCATAACTATTGAATTATAAAAGAATTTGAAGGTACGAAAATCTTGGCATATAAGTTAATCACAATAATAAATTGAGATAGCAAGACAAGAATGTTTTTGGGTAAAGGATTCCTTACCCTAATGAAGTGTTTGACCTCCTTGAAGGCCTATGTCGATGGGGCTGGTTTTGACATTTGATATAGGGCTCTTTATATATATATATATATATATTTATCTTTTTTGTTTTTGTTTTTGTTTTTTGGATAGTGCTTACAAAAAGGTTACTTTCATATATAACTATTAAATTTTACTTAAATATATAATAAAGCTTATAATATAAAAAATAATAATCAAAATAATTTGAGCTTAAGAACTAAACAAAAAGTGAATAACTAACAAAATATCACCTGAACATTACTCACATTTTAAACTTCAAAATTACTATCAAGCTTACATAATCTAATTTATTAACTAAATCATTTTTAGTAGATAAAATTTTTAATTCATTCAATTTTTCTAATGTCATAATTGACCGAAAGTAATTTTTAATCAATTTTAAATTCAAAAGGTTTTTTTCCCCTATGTAACTAGTATAATTAATTGTATTATATATACAATCCATATATTTGATAAACAACCCTCTATTAATTTCAAATAACCCACAATGTCAATAAGCTTTTTGATTTTTTTTAATAAAAATAATTATTCATTAGTTTTAAATAATTTACCACATCGACCATCTATTAATTTTGAATTTTTACCAAATTTTATTAGGACCTTTTTTTGGGACCTTCCAAATTCTTTTGTGTGTGTGTGTGTGTGTGTGTGTGTAGACACTAGCTAAAAAAAATTCGAGATATTTTTTTCTACTCATTTTCCAGAGCTCCAAAGCGGTTGGTTTGTCCACTTTGGGCCAAAGCCGGCTATATGCCCAGTAATTATTTGATATGTGTAAGATGGATGTTTACAGGTCTATGAAAGCACAAAAATCTCAAAGGCATATTCTAACGACTATGAGCCTCCGTTTGGAAAGTGGATTGACTTTTTGATTTTTTAATTTTTTTGACTATTTTAACTTGGGGCTAAAAAGTCTAGTTTGAGAAGGACTTTTTGACTTTTTTGACTTTTTACTTTTTGGTGAGGTGTCTTCCTGTTCATTTACCAAAGTGCCCTTGTTGTTGTTATTGTTATTTTATTTTATTTATTTTTTTTCTTATTTTCGGTTTGGATTTGGCTTTTTTTGCTAACTTTTTTTTTTTTTTTTTGATTTTGGGTTTGGATTTGGCGTATTTTGCTTAAATTTTTTATTTTTTATTTTGGGTTTTATTTTGGCGTATTTTGGTAAAATATTTTTTTATTTTTTATTTTGGGTTTGGATTTGCCGTATTTTGCTTTATTTTTTTATTTTTTTTAAATTTATGTTTTGTCATTTTTATTTTTTTATACATTAATTAGTTCTTGTTTTTTAATTTACGTTTTTTGCCTTATTATTTTTATTGGTATACAATAACATTTTTTTTTATTTATGTGTTTCATTTATTTGTAAATTACGTGGCGAATGGTAATTTATGTTTTTATGTTTTTTTTTTTTATATATTTATGATGTGTTTATTTCAAAATGGGTTTTCATGTGTTTCATTTATTTAAAATTACATGGCAAATGGTAATTTCTATTTTTTTCCTTTTTGGATGAGGCTTATTTTTGTCGTTCTTTTTTTTTTCAATTTACGTTTTTGTAAATTTTTAAATATTTTTGAATGAGGCGTATTTTTTTTAAAATAATTTATGTATTTTAAGTTTCTTTTTTTTTTTTTTTTTTGCAAATGGTTTTTTCATGTGTTTTTTTATTTTATTGTTATTTTAATTTTTTTTCATTTTTTGTGAAATGATAAAAAGTGAGGTTTTTTTTACGTTTTGTCATTTTTTTTTTATTTGTAATGTTTTTTTATTTGTATACATTAATTTTTTTTTTCATTTTATGTAAAATGATAAAAAAAAGTGAGGTTTTATATTATTGTCCTGTGTATTTTAAGTAATTTAATTTTAATTTTATTTTAATTTGCGTTTTAATTTTTATTTTACTTTTAATTTTATTTTAAATATTTAAATAATGTAAATAATCTAAAAAATTTAATAAGTAAAAAATTAAAATAAATATTCAAAAAATTTAAATCGTAAAAATTTAAATATTTAAAAATTCAAAATTATTTAAACAAAAAAATTTAAAAATAATTTAAAATTCAAATTAATTTAATTATTAAAAATGTTAATATTTTAAATTTAAAAACAACTCTACACTCAAATCGTAACCAAACACATAAAATAAAACGCAAGTAATAATTTATTTTTAAAACTCATAACCAAACACATAACTTTAAACCAAATTTAAATAATTTTTTTTTTTTTTTTTACTTTTTGTGTGAAAGGACACATGCCCCTCTTTCATGGGGATAGTTTCGTAAATTTTGCTTGTCCAGTGTTGTTGCCTCTTTCCTGTGCATCTTTTGTCATTTTTTGACTAAATAAGCCATTTTTGTCCTTATGTGGCTAATTTAGCCCCACCTTGCTTCCCAAACAGAATAAATTGAGACACAAAGACAAAAGGTTTTTGAGACAATATTCTTGATCTCATGAAGTGTTTGACCTTCTTATAGGTGTTTGTACTTGTAATTATTTGATGGGAAATTCTACTATACACACCTTTATCATATATAAATTATAATTTTAAGTTGTCATTTTTTTTTTGTTATGACCAATTTTTTCTTTAGTTATAACCATGGTTTTGAAAACCAGATTCGACCGATTGAACCATCGACCGGTTCGGGTTCCGGCCCAGATATACCTATTAAACCGTTCGATGCTACAAACTAACCTATTTAGAAAGAATTGGAAAAACCGGTGGTTGAACCGGTTCGCCAGAGCCGATTTGCCGGGTCAATGAAATTGAATTTTTTTTTTTTTTTTGATTTCTTCTTTCTTTTCTTTCTTTCTTTCTTATTTTATAATATATACATATATATAGAAGAATATAAGAACATAATAAAAGTTTAATTGGAAACTCTCTTTCAAAGGTCTCCTCTTGTGAGAAATCTCATTAAGAACTTGAAATTATTATAAAAGTCTCTACCTATTTATAAGAAAAAAAATTCTTTCAAAAAAATTCAAGAAATCCATGTGGGATTCAATCAAATGTATTAGAGGGAATATTGAAATTTTGATATCCCTCCAAATTTTTTGCTCTTCTTTCAATTAAATTATTTGAATTAAAATCATACGGAGGGAACATTGAATATTTGATTTCCTCTTCTAAAATTAAAATTAATAATATTTTAAAATATATTATTATATTTTTTAGTAAAAAAAATATTAGGAGAAATATTTAAGATAATTTAATTTTTTTAATTTATAATTTCATCACTTCCATTTTTATTTAAATATAATTTTAATATATTTATTACGTTACAATTTGATTCCGGTTCAACCCAATGGTTGAACCAGTGACTCGTTCACCCAATCTCTTTTCTAGTTCGTTCACCGGTCCGGTTTTTAAAACATTGGTTATAACCTTATTTTAGTTATAATTCATGAGATTTTGAATAATGTCTCGTGTATTGTTTGATTATGACTTCTCTTTTTTTTTTTTTTAATTATAACTCAAAAGATATAAAGTTATATTGTTTTATTTTTTAGTTATACAATACATACAGTCTTTTCCTTATATATTCAACCAGATAATTTTTTTTTTTTTTTTAAAAAACCACAAATTGGTACAAGAAAATAACACTCTTGGACAAAACGTTAATGCTCTCTTTACCAAAAAAATAAAATAATAATGACAATATAATAATAATAATGAGACAAGCTTTTGATTTTTTTTTAATGTATTTTCATTTTAAAATATGGCGAGACTATTATAAAACCAAAATCCTAATCTTCCAAGTAGCCATCCTAATAATGATATTAAAACAAAAAACTTTTGATTAATCTGAATAAACTAATATCAATTTGTCAACTCTAATTTTCCGAAAAATTATAAGGTGGTATTAGAGCATTGTCACATAGTGTCTCAACTTGATATTATTAGTTGAAATTGTGGAATCTAATTTTTTTCTTTTAGATTGTTAGAAGACAACTTTACAAGCGTCAAGTGTCTAGTGGCATGGAGCATTGCTCCTAAACCACCAAATAATCTGTCCGTTTTTTTATTCCTTTGTGAAGAATAATTAAATAAATCTATAGTATTTATAATCATTTCTACTTGCAATATATTTAAAGTTGTGACTAGGTTGATTTAAAGAATAAAATGTCCGTAAAAAATTCATTTATTTGTATTAAACGTGACAAAAAAACATAGGCTTTGTTTGAAAATTTTAGTGCTTTACTAATTAAAACTCATATACCTACCCACCTAATTCTATATTATGTGAAATCTCACCTAAAACCTAATTATATATCCCTAACCTTTGAATTTATTTTTGTTAATAAAGTCGTTTAGATTCTCACAATAGCTTCAAGATCAATCAATTAAACTGAGATTTGTGAACATTCAAAAACAAAAACAGCTTTTTTTTAATAACTTTGAAAAGTACGAACAAGACTGTCCATCTTACCCTCTTAATGTCAAATTTGAAGAGTCTTGTACATTGTTTATTGACATTACCAAAATAAATGTGTAAATTTTTTTATATTATTGTTTGCCAAAGGTTATTGAGTCAATGAAGAGATGATTAGAGTAACTTGTCAAAATCAAACGTCGCCGTTTGTTCGTTATGGTGCAAAAGAATATATTTTTCAACAAGTTCAAATTTCACATCACTATTATCTAATTAATTTCTACATAACCCCACTCTAAATCAATCAAAACCTTCCTCTTTCACTAATCCAGATGAGTACTAAGATCTTTGATTTCTAATTTTTTTTTAAATAAATAAATTGTGATTATTGGTGTAATTTAACTTTTGTAATTATAATTTTTAATATTAATTTTTAGAAAACACTATAATTTTACACATGGCTTAGGTTTGTCATTTTTTAACAATGAGCTTAGCTCAGCATTGAAAAAGAGTTCTGTGACGTGTAGCTCAAAATGAAAAGAAGCACGAGGGAAATCGATCATAAATTCAAGATTTATTTTATTAAATCTGAGTTTTTTTTTTTTTTTGGTTGTAATTTTCCAAAAAATTCATTGATAAGCCAAATGAAGTAACTGAGGTGTTGTATAAATATACAGATGCATAATATATATATATATAATATTTTTTATAACTAAGTGTCCGAAACAATTTACATGTACCTCGACTAATCTCAAGACTGAAGTTAACAACCGGGACGTGATACATATATTAGACCTTCAAGAAGTCACAAATAGCCAGAGAGAGGAAACTCCATTTTATGCATAAGATTGTTGTCATAACTTAAAAAACACCAGAGTCTAAGATGATATCAAAAGTACCCAATCTCCCAAACATTCACAATTCAAATAACAAGTTACAATGCCTCAAGGTTAGAGTGTCTTATAATCTAGATTGGGACTGTCATCTGCAAAATTCAGAACTGAAAACTAAATAAATTTAAACTCTCCTTTGAGGTTCTCTATCCTGCTAAAAGCCGTGGAGTCCGCAAAATTTATGCAGGGATCATGTTGAACTGAAATCTAGACAACTGCTGCGGAATGGTGGATATAACCGGCCCATATCTCTGCCAACAAATAAACAAGGTGGAAGCAATAAGATTTTTTAAATGAAAAAATGATTAGGAGATATTCACCACAGAAACTATGATCTCCCCATCCTGCACTGTAACAACATTGTCCAATTTAGACTAGGCACTCACGGTCACGGCTTTAAAATGCGTTGTTTTTTTTTTTTTAGAGGGTTAAAATGCGTTGTTATTTGGAAGGAATGTTAACTCACATATATAGCACAGGGAGTTTTCCTACCTAACCAACATGGGGCGGGATGTTACAGAAATGGACTTGGTGAGTTTTCAAATTTTGTTTTCTAAAACTTTTCAAAAATTAGTTTGGTAACAAAATGAAAAAACATGCATTTTCATATGGTTCTCTCTTTTTAGGGACAGAAATATTTTTTTAAATTCAAAAAAAAAATTTGGTGTTTATTTTTGTCAACTAATTTCTATTATATATGATTTTCCTATATATATCAGAAGATGTTAGAAAATCAATGTCAATAATGATCTGAAAGGAACCTCCAGTTTCCAGACAACGATTAAATGCAATGAAGTCATAAATTTGACTCCGACAACCAGATTGAGGCAAAACTGAAATCTTAATGCAAATTTGAAATGATGCATTGGAGTAGTCTACACCCACATAACTTCTAACAACAGGAAAATTCTGTTTCCTACCATACCTGAACATTATCGTAGAGTTCAAACAACGGAACAGCAAGAAGTTTCAAATTTTTTGGCACTGCAAAGTACTCTCTTTCAGAAAGGTGAACAAGGAAAAGTTTCTTGCATTCCTGCATTACCCAGGCAAAATGATTAACTAGAAGTTTATAACTTAAAAATAGTAGGCAAACAAGAGAGGTGAAGCAATCCAGTCAAACAACAAAATAAAATGAAAAAATCATAATGCAATTCCATTGTACATGGCAAGTTTACCTTTGGTTTTGTAATATGGGGAGGGCAGTATGGGTACATTATGGTTTCGAAATTTGGTCTCCACCAGACAGCTACACACTCACCTATCTGCAATGGCATGACCATATTACAAGAATAAGGATCCATTAAAGACTATCATATATTATAAACACATAATGGAGTCAAAGGAAAAAAAATATATGGCATCCAGTTATTAATTTGCAGCGAAATGTACCCAATACATATAAATTATGGAATTTCACGTGTCCCTACTGACTGCTAGTGGAATTTTTGTATGTTGCCCATTTATATTCTGAACTGGCACTCACACAAACTATTCAACTAACCATACCTGCCAGTCTGGCTGAAGAGCAGGTGAATTTGCGCCAAGTTTGCCATTTAGCTTTCTTTTCAAACCTTCAACCTCTGTAACATTAATAAATGAGAATGGATGCTAGAATCAACACTCAAAACAACAATTAATCTCGTGGGCTTTTGTACTGCATAAACGGGGAAGAAAACATATTTCCATAACAATCATAAGGGAAACAGAATAAAATCGCACCAGTCTCCCCAGGCTTTAGACGCCCACCAGGAAGTTTGCAAAATGTGTTTCCAATTTGCAGAAGAAGAATATGGGGATGATTATGCTCCTGCACCTGTAAGATCAAGTAATCTATTTAGCATCTAATAACAAAATGTTCAACATAAATGCCACATTTTGAATCTTTGTTCTTATACTGAAAATATATAGAAACAATATGCTTACAATCATAATGCATATTGATTTAGCTTGTGCTAAATATTGAAAGCAGGCAGTGGTCTTATCTAATCAGCACAACGTTGTGAGATCCATAAGCATGTATAAAATCATAAATAATCTAAACCATTTTGCAAGTAAATTAAATGAAAATATTACATACATTTACTTCCATACCAATCAAACACTATAGAAAATACAGGTGCACAGAATCACACACACAAACACAGTATAAACAAGGTTGTCAGCCAATCTAGTGAATTATGAACCATTTTCTCTATCAAAATATATATATACACGACATGTGAAATAACCAAGAAATAGTAATTGCACAGCATTAACAACCTATACTTCTAGACTCCATCTCATGTTCATAGTAGTCTCAATCACAATGGTGCAGCCCACAAGAGCCACACACACAGAAATAAAAAAATAAAAAATAAAAAAAGAAGTAAATTTAAGGAAGCAACTAAAATAGTTACATTTCTAGTCTAGTTAGAATAATATATTATGGTTACCAAACCAAACCAAGCCTTAAATCTCATCAAATAGGATCGGCTACATGAATTCTTCTTTGAATCGACTAAATGTTAGGTCGTTCCCCTAAAGTGACGCGTTGCGCCTGTCTACGGGTGTTTCAAAAAGTGAGCAAGGGGCACATCGACGCCTGGGTGCGGTGAAAAATGGGCAAAGGTTTCCACTTTTTTTGAACGAGCGCAATTAAAGTTAGTCCAAGACTATAGGTTTAGAATAATATATTATGGTAATTTAGGTTAAATATTAAAGGTAACTTGGAAGACATGGGTATTTGTTTATGGATCTTTTTTTGTTTCTAAATAGGAAAACTAAATCTTATTAAGAGAAGTTCTTTAAAGTCTTCCATGGAATGTTAATAATTCATAGTATTGATATTTTAGAGAATTTTCAAAGCTAAAGCTTTCTTCAAATTGTGTGATGCAATCAAACCTTAGTTAGGTGCGATGCCAATGGGATTGGAGGTGTAATGCCTAAACTTTTCTTCTTCTACACTACAAATTTATGTGATTTTAAGCTTTTAAGAACCCAAAACAAGATCTGAATAACTTTCCTATTACCCTTAACCTTGCATCGGCAAAGTCTAAACTATCCCTTCATTCAATTATATAATGATATCAAAAATCCAAAATTTACAACGTTAAACTCCATCTTTTCACAACCCTTATCCCTTTATTGAGGGTGTTTGTTTGGGCTTTTTTGAGCCAACTTATAACTTATAACTTTAGAAAAACTATTTTAGACTGTTTGGTTAAACTTATTTTAAACAACTTCTGATTCTAGCAACTTATTTTAACTAAAAAAAACTGATTCTGAGAAGCTGCTCACTCCTTACTTCTGATTATCAACTTCTGCTGTGGATATGTTAATTTACGGTTATACTCTTAGATTTTTTTATTTTTTTATTTTTTTTAAATAAAAAGACCCAAATAGATTATAGATTATTATTATTATTTTTTATGAGAAATGTAGACAAGTAATGAATAACAAAAAATAAAAGTTAATTGAAAAGCTATTTCACAGCATATTTAACCAGCACTACTCAGCAACTTAAATCTATAATCCCACAGCTGTACCAAACAGATTAACAACTTCTGATTAAAGTCATAATCTATAATCTATAATCTATTAAGCTATAATCTATAATCTGTTTTAACAGTTACACCAAACGGGACCATTATCTTATACAAACCCTTGAATAAATTATCCCACATAAGCAAAAGCAGGCCTAATCCCTTTTGCTGCTATCCTCCATTTATTTTGGGCTCACTAGGCAAGTATTCCCACACACGTCCAACATTATAAAAAGAAACAAAAGATTGTAGTTCCCCGAGCAATATAATCCACCAAACAATAGTTTAAATCATCTCAAGGAAAATCTTTTAATTTTGATTAAAAAAGAAAAAAGAAAAAACTAAAGCAACATGCCCATAACATCTTAGTTTACTGACAGAGGCCCCATGAGAATAACAAAAAATAATGTATATGTAGAAGTTGGAACAAGGACTAAACCCTTGCCTGTCCTTAATCAGAGCTGGGAAAGTGTCTTTAAGTCGCATCGAACCACTACTTTATAAAATCTCTAACTCTGTTCTGTACAGAGGTTGGTGATTCAGGTTGCCTAATCGTCCTATTTCCATTCCAGATCAGCTGGGCAAAAGGAATGTTTTAAGACGTGATTGCAATTAATGTTGCTAGTCTGCAACATTTTCTGTACTGAAATAAACTCCAGATACATTAACCTCAGTATAATGATCAAATAATCTCACCAATTACTAATAAAGAAAAATATATATATATATAGATGCTTTGGACAAGATTTAAATGCTCCGCATTAGAAACAAAAGAAAGAGTGCACACTATTAACTACAGCTACTACATAATCCAAAAGATAAACTCGATCTGTAAGCCACAATTTGCAATGCATTTCCTTGTCTAATTATTGATCCGCTGGTCTGATGGTGGACCCACTATTCCATGATAACAAAGTGATGTGAAAGCTCTCTCTCACCCTGGTGCAACGGAGATGTCCATTGGCAGCAGAAATGTGGATCCAAACATACACACAAATGCGTAGGAGAAAACAAAAATGAACTTTTTGAGTCTTTTATCTGGTATGTGGATGGATGCAGTGAATGGTGATCATGTTGATGGAGGACTGCTTTAAACAACATATGCCACTTATTAACTTGTCATCCCAGGAAATTACAATTATGAATCAAACACAATCTGAAAATTTTTGGAAAATTATCTATTTGAACTTCAACATTAATGTTGAAAATCTTGAACATGGTTTAATGGTCAAGCTTCCAAATGGAATATAGTAATTCTCTTAAGAACAACCTCCACAGTACTTACTTCACTCTATGAGGTATACAAACCTAAGTGGTCAATTGTGGGCTCACAGTAGATATTGAAGAGTTGCTCTTAGTTACATGCATATCAAGTAATCTGTGTTTTTTATTTTTCTTTCATTTCTTCCTCTTGTGACAAGTTAGTCAAACTGTATATCATTATCATAGTGTCCCCCAAATGATTGTTTCAAACAAGAAGAAATTGCCAAAAAAAAGTACATAAAACCAAAGGTGTGAATAAATTAATGAAATTTGAAAAGTAAAGAAAGAAAGAAAACAAACCTTCTCACAAAGATCCAAATATTAGGTAATCAATTGGCCTTGCATTTGTTTTTCCGATATGAGAGGAAAAGTAAAGATACCATATTTATAAATAAAATAAAAGCCTAAGAATGCAGCAATTTCATATATTTTGTCTTCTCTTTCCAAAAATCCAAGGAAAGCCTAATCAAGATATAAAAAAGAATCCTCATATATGTATAGAAAACATCAAAAAATGCCAAATGAAGAAGATATGGCCCTAGACATGCAAATTCAACCTCCATTTACACCATGATAATGTGAATTTTTTGTTGCATAAAACAAAAAATAAAAAGTTGTGTCCTTTTCGAGTAATGCAAAAACCTAATTTCAAAACAAAACATCTATTTCTTACTCTAAATCGACAACTTCTTAGTCAGCCATACCCTTACAATTAGATTTTAGGAACTCAACCATTGTAATTCTGTCTCGTGTCATGAGCACCACGGTCAATATTTCAAGCCATATTCCACAAGTCATGCATCAAACTAGCATATTATATGCAAATGTAAACAATTTTGTAAGGAGAAACTATCACACACCAGAATGAACACCAGCATTACTCCTTTATGATGATAAAGTGAAGTACTTTAAGTTCAAAACTCAAAAAATTGTTCACATAAATTACAAGCAAGAACTAAATACATGATTAGCACTAGAAAAAATCAGAATCTCAGAAAGTGAATAAAAGAGTACCAGTAAAATTGCTTCGACGCTAGTCCGCATGCCTTCTTTCATATAGCTGTAAACACAAGTACAAAATCAAGCAATCACATCAAATAACAAATAAGTAAAGAAAATTGGGACTCAAATCTCAAAAGCAAGTACAAAACACAAGGATTGAGTACGATCTAGGGCTTATCTCGAGTATATCGAGAGAGAGAGAGAGAGAGAGAGAGAGAGAGAGATTGCTTACTTGACTTTCATACGAGCAAGGCGATCGGCGACTGAGGTGTCTTTCTCCATCTTCGGCTCCTTCGTTCCGAAGGTGTAACTGGATAGTGGAAATGTATTCACCACCGGCGACGACACCATCTTCCCCTCTCTCTCTCTCTCTCTCTAGAAGTTGCAGGTGAAAGAAAGGTCGGGAGGGAGAAGAGAAGAGGGGTTTTGATTTTGAGAGTTCCGTGTACCTTCTCAGTTCTTCCAAGACGGTACTAGACTATAGTTGGGCCTGACATCACCATTTCGAGCCCACTGAGGTTACCCGGCCCATAAAACCATTAATTGGGCTTTATTCCTTTTTTTTTTTTTTTTTTGATTTTTTACTAGCCGGTCCTATCTTTTACACTAATTCCCCTATTTAGTCCTGAGTTTTGCTCTTGTGCACCAACAGATCCTGAGCCTTTTTTTTTTGGTACCGTTTTACCCCTCCCCTATTTTGGCGCGTTTCTGTTTAGATTTTCCATCAAAATATTGTGTTGTGAGTATGGGTTTGTGATTTGGATTTCTGTGGAACTTTCGTAATTTCTGATTTCGCGCTTGGTGTATCTTCACGATTTGTGATTTGCGATTGCGTGCTTGGTGAATCTTCTTATTTGCGATTTCGCGTTTAGTAATTCGCGTTTGGAGTTAAGTCGGCTGGTATGTTTGATTTTGATTTCAATTTCAATGTTTTGGTTCTTTTTAATTTGAGTTTGTGATTTTGATTTTGTGGTGATATTGCTGTTACTCTGTTGTTTCTGTTGCGATTGAATTTGTGTTTTGATCATGGTTTGTTATTTTATACAGTGATAATTTTATCGCTGAGTATTTTGGGGGTGTTGTTGGATTAACTTTTTCAACAGTGATAAATTTATGAGTGAGTATGGGAATAGGAGATGAAAAGGTTGCATAATGTAATGGTAAGATTCAAATCGAGTTACCATGTCTAATAAGTGTAAGCCTTATTCACTGTTCTTGGTCTTTGGTGGTGTTAACTGTTAAAGTTATCAGTGTTGGTTTTTGGATGTGTTTGAGTTGGTTGATAATTTTATCACTGTATTTGATTTTGTTTTAGGGTGTTTGAGTTGTTTGCTGAAATATAATTGTTGTTTGTTGCAGGATTTATAGTGATGGAGAATTGTTTGTTTCTTATGTGCAAGTTTAGAGGTGTGACATTGGTTATCAAGTATAATGATGGATTTAATTTCAAGGATTTAGTATATAAATTGTGTGCAAAGTGGAGTGAGTTAGTTGGTAGTTCTTTGAATATATCGTATTCAATGCTTGGACATTCTTGTTGTGGTCTACAAAGTGAAGAGGATTTGGAGGTTATGGTTGGACTGGCACTTTCTTGTGATATTCATCGTATTGATGTTTTTGTAAAGTGTTGTTCTTTGGGTGAAGGTTATATGATTTGTGATGGTGAAGCTAGTAGTAGTAGTAGTAGTGTTGTTAGTGAAACTGATTTTTTGCCTTCATTTTATTCAAATCAACGGAAACCTTTACTCTCCGATGGGTGGGTTAATTGTATAAAAGGAGTGGGACAAAGGTTTGCTCAAGGAGTTGTTAAATTTCGAGATACGTTGTCAAAGTATTCTATTCATTCCGGTTTTAATTTTGATTTTGTTAAGAATGATAAGGATCGTGTCACTGTTCATTGTAAGAGAAGGGCTGATTTGGGATGTTTATGGAGCGTGCATGCTAGAGTGGAAAATTATAGTAAAGCTTTTGTTATTAAACAATTTGATGATGTTCATACTTGTGGATCTTCTTTTCGTACAATTAAACATGCTAGGATGACTTCAAGTATGATTGGTGGGCTAATTTCAAGTGATATTCGTAATAAGGCTTTGACATCGGTTAGTGAGGTGGTTTGTGATTTCAAGGACTATTATGGAACAGAAGTTTCTTATCGGCGAGCTTGGATGGGTGTTGAAAAAGCAAGGGGTCTTGTTTTTGGTGACTATTCATCATCATTTGACGATCTTCGTTGGTATGTTGATGCCGCTAATGCTTGCAATCCGGGGAGTGTTTTTGATATGGAATTTGATATTGATAGTAAAGGAAGACATTTCAAATGCTTGTTTTTCGCTTTTGAGGCATGTATTCATGGTTTCAAGTATTGTAGGCCTGTGTTGATGCTTGATGGAACTTTCTTGAAAGGAAGACACAAAGGTTGTTTATTGGCTGCTACGGCAAAAGATGGTAACCAAGGTATATTTTGTGTCTATTTGTTTATTATTGAAACAGTGATAATTCTATCATTTTTGTTACTGGAGAGTGTGATTATTGAGTATGGTCAATCTATTAGTGATAAATTTATGCTGTATACTTTTGTTAAATTTTATATTTATACAGTGATAAATTTATCTATGGCTGGTGCTATATGTTATATTTTGTGTTTTGATTTTCTTTTTGTAATTTTTTTATTTGTTATACGTGTATATATATTTTGTTTGTAGGTTTATATCCGTTATGTTTTGCTATTGTTAATAGTGAAAGTTATGACAGTCGGCATTGGTTCTTGTCAAAGTTATTAGTTATTTTGACTCTGGAGATGGATATTGCGTTTGTTACTGATCGACATGGAGGTTTGCTGAAAGCTTTAGCTGAGGTCTTTCCGTTTTCTTCTCATTCTTTTTGTCTAATGCATTTGAAGACAAACTTGAAGACTTATTTGTCAGTGAAGAGTCGTGAATCTAAAGAGTATTTGCTTACTCTTTTTAGTAGATGTGCATATGCTCCTACTATTGAGTTGTTTAATGAGCTATTTGAAGAATTTAAGGGTCGTTGTGGTCGTAGTGTTGAGAAGTTTCTTGAGGATTTGCCTAATGAGTGTTGGTGTAACGCTTATTTTCAAGGCAAGAGGTATGGTGAAATGTGCACAAATGCTGCGGAATCTTTTAATTCATGGATTAGGGATGAACGCCATTTGTTTTCAACTAGTCTTGTTGATGCTATACGGGTGAAACTAATGGAGCAATTTTCAAGAAGGAGAGAAGTTGGGAATAAGTGGAATCATTGTTTGTCCTTTTGCAGAGAAAAAGTTGGAAGAAGCTTTTAATGATACAAAAGCATGGATAGTTAAGAAATGTAGCGATGATATTTATGAATCCAATTAAATCATTCAGTTATGGTTGATATTGGAAAACGTTCTTGTTCTTGTCGATTGTGGGAAATTGATTGTTTTCCTTGCAAACTTGGTTTTTGTGCTATGAAAGGATCTGAATTGTTTTCTTGATGATTACTACCGTGTTCGTAGTTATTGTAATTCTTATTCGCATTCTATCTGTCCAGTTCCTAGTATGTGGAAGCCAAATGTAGTTGTTGATGATGACGTTATTTTACCTCCTTTTTGTAAGAGACCAGCCGGACGTCCAAGAACGGAGAGAATACCTTCGAAGGGCGAGATCAAGAGAATTAGGTGCAGTAGGTGTGGAAGATGGGAACTCATAATCGGAAGACATGTAAAGAAGCTTTGCTTTAGTTTTATTGAATTTAATTGAATTACTTTGTTGAGAGTTCAGAGGTGTTACTTGCATTGAATGATTGAGTATTTTTGAAAGATGTATCATTTTGGTACTCGCATTGAATGATTGAGGAATTTGTTGAACAAATTATATTTTTTGCTGATATTTTTACAGGATTAAGTTTCACAGATTTATATTATTTGATTTGGGTTAAATGTAGTTGCTTTTTGGTGTTTTATAAAGTGATAAATTTATCACTGGTTGGTTTGGACAAGTTGATGGATTATTTTTTTGTAAGAATGATAAATTTACCATTAATGTGGTTCTTGAATTTTGTTATTTTGAAGAATGATAAATTTATCATTTTGTGTGGGAAGAGTTGATGGTTTATTACATTTATGTCAGTGGTTGATAAATTTATCACTGTCATATCCAAGCAAATGTTCTTTTCTACAGTGATAAATTTATCATTGTCTGGAGTTATCTAGTTTTCCCAGGAAAAATTTCCACAATACAAAGGTGTAGATCAAATCTCTAGAATACATAATTGCATATCTGCTGTGTTAACTACTTTAAAAAGCAAAAAAAAAAAATTAGATCAACTACCATGTTTATCTGGTTTAGCAACAAGTTCTCAGTCTGCATACTGTTTTGTGGTCACTCAGAAGCAAGCTTTCGATGTTTGAGTTGTTTAACTGAAGTATCAAATGGTTTTGATTATTCAGAAATCACCAAGGATGACATGTTCTTACATTCATTCTCAAACTTGGGAATATCTACAAATTGTAACAGTATTTTAATTTCCAATTTGGACAATGTAATAGTGCTTGTGTTTTAATTTTCAATTAGGTAAATTTTTTATTATTTTTTCTAGTGTTTTGTTTACTTGAATTGGGAAAAAAGAATGAGAGAGAGAGAGAGAGAGAGAGAGAGTTGCTGGTTTTTTTGTTTGAACAGTGGTAAATTTATCAGTGTTCACAGTGATAAATTTGTTGAAACAGTGATAAATTTATCAGTAAACAAAACACTATAAAAAATAAATTTATCAGTATAGTGACTCCAAACCTGTTATTAACCTTTAAATTCAACACAAATACTCAGATTAGAATCAATATTTTGAATGAAATTTGGAAAACAAAACTGATATCAAAAGCCAGATCTGGTAACGATATGGCTAAAAAAGAGTAAATGTTTCATTGAAGCAAATTTGACATTGTAACAACCAAGCATTGTCCATAACTTTGACATTGTAACAACCAAGCACTGTCCATAACTTTGACATTGTAACAACCAAGAATTGTACTATTCATTGGAGGAAAGTAAGAACCAAAATCATCAAAATACTGGTAACACTGTAACAAGCAAACAAGCAAAATGTATGAAGTATTGACATTCTAACAACCAAATGAATCAGTGTTTCCTTTTGTTTTCTTCTCTTCCAGATCTGTTGAATCAATGTTTTCATCAGATATTTGTTGTTGAGCAACTTGTTGGTCAATCAAGAAGATAGTTAACATATCGGCTCTCAATTGATTGCCTTCTTCCTTGGAAAAAGTAGGCATTATGTTGTTTTTGGAAACATATTGCCTCATGATATAGCAAACAATGATTCCACAATCAAGCCTGCAAAAACATTTTGAAAACAAAATATTATAATTTGGTTTCGTTGCTTTTTTTTTTAATAACAGTGTTTTGTTATTGATAAACTTACGACGTGTCTTCTTGTTGTGGGTTTGATGACGCTCTCTGTCTCTGTTGAAATTTATCAGGGTGATGAGAGTTGGCTTCTCATCCTTTATGTACTTTCAATAATCTCTCTCTGCAACATATACATTTGTATAATTGTTCTATTAGAAAGTCAGTTGAAACAATTAATGAGAAACCATGGATTTAAAGAATGATAAATATGTTACTGTATAAATTTTTGATGTATAATTGAGCATGGATCAGGATTGATGTATTGGATTAATGGTAAGTTTGATAGTGAAAACATTTTTACCACTTCATTTGCGGCATTGAAGTGTGGATCTTTAGCCATTGCTCCCCTTGGTCTCATGGAATTGTAGAATTTCCATGAACCTTCTTCAATGTCAAGGACAAGTATTGTCCAGTGAAAATTTTGGTGGATTGGGAAGAGAAGGTATCTTGCTTTCATGGCTTCAGGCATCATTTTGTTCAGCATTCTCTTTCTTGCTTCCTCATCTTTTGTTGTCAACAAGTGCTAACAAATATAAATAAAAAAATAATGTTAATTTAACTTTAAACTTTTTCAAATTAAATAGGTGGTGAGTATGAAACTTTTTGTCACTGTGATCAAAATTTTATCAATCCATATCAAAATTTATCACTGCATTGCAAAATTCATCTATACTACATATAAAGGGAACACATCTGTTGGTGTCTTGAGGCCTTTTTTTCTCCTCCATGTGAAATGGATCTTTATATCCCCTAATATATCTATACTATGCTTTCTCTTTCATTCTGTAAATATTCATAGATGATCTGTAACAGGCTATATATCGATACTGCTTATTTCAAGTACACTCATGTGAGTGTGCACATCTACTAATATATATATATATATATATATCATGATTCTCTCCATTCCATAGTTGTAATGAAAGTTGTCCTTACTTAATAAATTACATCAAACAAGAGCTCTATGAGGCTTCACCACTAACAAAATGAAAGTGAACTATGTCCTGCAACATCATAGCATATAATCAAGCTATTTCAATTTCAACACATCTCAATATTTGTTGAAGTTCTCAATATCATATGCAGTAGTTTCGAAAACCCAAAAAAGTGCCCAGAATTTGTAATCAAAGTCTGGGATTTACTCATACTGTGGCGCCACAATAACAAGGTCAAAATATATAACAGTGATTACAAAATCTGAGTCAGAAATTCTGGTTTGGTTTGCTTGACTTTTTGTTTCACATGTCAAGCTTTGAATTAGGAAACAGGGCCAATTGAAGAGGGAAGGTAGTGTCATATGTTTGAAACTAGTTACTCAGTTAAGCAAACAGAGGTTATACACTGATAAAAAACAAAACAAGTGTTGTTCCTCAGTTAAGCAAACTAGTTACTTACATGGCAACTTGAAATGAATACGAATGATGTTGTTCCTTGTTTTTGTGCAAGCAAGTGTTCTGCATATGCATCTATTACCTGTGTTGAAACAAAAAACAAAACAAGGAATTAATATAAATCAAACACTAAATGTTATTTTAATGAGTTACAAATTCAACTTACAATGCCTGCCAAATCTTGACCCTTCAATATTTTGTCAATGTCATTTAAGTAGACATAGGTTCCATGGTGAGATCCTTGCCACACTGGCTGATCCTTGAAAAAAAGGTTATTAGTGTTGGAATAATAAATTTATTAATATTTTTGGAATATTTGATACTTATAAATTCAATATGAGTTAATGATAAACAGTCGGCAAAAGTGAACTACAGGAGTCAAGAGAGAAGATTGTTACTTTTTTTTGTATTCGCCCAATGTGCAATGAGATTTTGCCTTGATTTTTCTGGTAGGATGTTGAAAATTTCGTTTGAAGTTTTCAATTTCTTCATTGCAGGCTGCTGTTGTGTGTGTTTTCTTCCGAGTACTTGTTTGCCTCAGCCAATGTTGCAATTCTCTCATGGAGTATTTTGATTTCTTCATCTTTCCTTTGCATTTGTTTTTTGTGTTTGTGCTGATCTTGCATTTCTTTTTCAGCTTGTTGAGTTGCTGCTGCAGGTTATCATTTGCAGTTTGAAGGATGTCCCTTTCCATTTGTAACTTTTCCATTTTGAGCATGTCGTCTTCTATCCTCTCAAAAACAAGTACTTCTACCAGATTTGGATCCACTTCAGGCTCTTTGTCAACTTTGTTTCCTTCACTCTTTTGTGATTCAAAGGGTACTGTTTTCTTTTTCTTTTCAGGGCATATTTTGTGTGGAATTGGTTCCCATGTTTCATGTTTGGATTTGTCTTCAGTCAATGGTTGTTCTTCTTTTTTAGAATTTCAGCCTGATTTTGTTGCTGAAAATTAGCATCTTCATCTTCATCTTTATTCTGAATTTCTCCTAGCAGCATTCGGTATATTTTTTTCTCTTCATCTATGTGCTTCAAATTGTTCTCCTATATAGATGAAAATAAAAAAAATGAATGATATGATACAAATTTCAGAGATAAATTTCTCATAGCAAAATTTATCACTCAATTAGGAAAATTAAACAAATCTATGATTGTTATAGCAAATTTTATCACTGAACTAGGCATAGTAAGCAAATATGTCATTGTATATCAAATTTTATCACTGAATTAGCAAAAGTAAGCTAATAAAGTAAATATAAGACAAAATGTCTAATTCAATTCATTTTTCTGCATAAATTTATCAATACAGACACCTAATCAATTCTAATCGAATATAAAGTAACACAAATAAAGTAAATATGAAATAAAACTCACGCACAGTAGACAAATAGAAAAATATTCACTGCATAAAAGAATTTATCACTCAATTAGGTATACTAAGGGAAATTTGTCACTCAATTAGGCAAATTAAATAAATATATCAGTGTGAACAAAAATTTATCACTGCATAAGAAAATCTATCATTTGTTTAAACAAAACAAAGGTTAGCATTGCATACCACAATATCTTTTAGCTCTTGCAAGGATGAACTTGCCAATTGCTGTCCCAAACATGTGATGTTCCATTTAGCAAATCTTGGGATTGCATTTTTGGCATTGGGTTTGATGGTGCTTGTGTGTTCGCATATCCAATACTGTTGAAGACAAAAAAATTGTTATAAACAAGTATTTAGTAAACGTAAATATTATAGTTCATAAGTTATAAGTGAGGTATTTACTTACCAATACGACCATCACACATCCGGACACTTTATCAATTTGGTTGATGTTTCTTTCTATTGATTTTGTGAGCTGTTGCTTTGCTGCGTCGCACCAATCATAAGACTTCATTTTGTCAATATCCTCAAGATATTTCATGAACCCCCAACCAATTGTAGTGCCAGTACCAGGATATAACAACAGCAAGCAAATCAAGAGGCACACAAGCCTCACAACATCTTCTCTATCTTCCTTCTTCTTGCTTCTCAAAAGTTTGGTTATCAACTTTTGGATTGAAGCACTTGTCATTCTATTCTCTCTTATTTACCAGTCTTTGCCAGACTCTATGTCATCTTGTCTGTCCACGTGCAATCCCAAAATTAACTTGAAATCATTTCTTTTCAATTTCAGATTCTTCCCTCCAATTTGAAATGTGGTTCCATCCATTTGGTATTTTGCAAGATTTTTGCAACCACATCATCATATTTCATCGAATCTACTTTTTGCACCTTCTTCTTTCACAAAATGTCAACTAGAAGAAAGAATGGAGTCTTTTTCAATATTTGGAAATGCTCATTTTCAAGTTTCATGGCATTGAAGAATCTGATGAGGGATAGCATGTTTGAGCGGTACACATACTTTGCTTCACGGTCATGAATTTGATCATTTCTTTTTTTTTTTTCCCGCTATTTTCTTCTTGCCTTTTGGTTTGTGCAGCTTTGGTTCTTGTTTGTTTTGTTGGGGCTTGGTTCTTGCTTCCGTTTGTTTCTGTTGTGGGTGTTTGGTTATTCTTTCTTTTTGTTCTCCTTGTTTTTGAGCTTGATTTGCAGGTTCATCCTTCTGTTGTCTCTGTCTTTTCTTCCTTTGTTGTTGTTTGCTTGTTGTTTCTCTTGTTGCTGTTTCCTTTTTGTTATCTTGTTGCTTGTTGTCTTTCTCTTCTTGCTTTTGTGTTTTTGCAGTTAAAGATTTTCTTTCTGGCATAGATAATGTCATGAGAGAGCTCACAACATCTATATAAAAGAAGGATATCAATGAAGTAGGCAAACCATGCAAAATTTATGGATATACGACAAAATTTATCATTTAATTAAGCAAAGAAACACTGATAAAACTTGAATATATTCATAATTCCACTGTATTCATTTTGTTAGCTAGCAAACAAAATAATTCAAACAATCAAAGAAGAATAAGAAGAATTATGACAAAATTTATTACGTAATTAAGGAAACAAAGCTTATACAGTGAAGAGTTCTAATAATGACCAGCAAAACAGACCACTCAATTGGCGTTGGGTCAGATGCATGTGGCAACAGTTGGGAAGGAATTCATTGCACCAATTCCCGTGTGACATCTATATAAGTCGCTATTGTGTTTTACCTTTAATGCATTGTTGCTATTTCCTTATTCTTTCTTTTGCTTCTGCATGTTTTTCAGCTTCAGTTACAGGTTCATGCTTCTGCTGTCTCTGTCTTTTGTTCCTTTCTTGCTGTTTGCTTGTTGTTTCTGTTCTTGCGGTTTCCTTTTTGTTATCTCGTTGCTTTTTTGTCTCTTTGTTGTCTTTCTCTTCTTGCTTTTGTGTTTTGCAGTTAAAGATCTTTTCTGGCATAGATAATGTCATGAGAGAGCTACAACATCTATATAAAAGAAGGATATCAATGAAGTAGGCAAACCATGCAAAATTTATGGATATACGACAAAATTTATCATTTAATTAAGCAAAGAAACACTGATAAAACTTGAATATATTCATAATTCCTCTGTATTCATTTTGTTAGCTAGCAAACAAAATAATTCAAACAATCAAAGAAGAATAAGAAGAATTATGACAAAATTTATTACGTAATTAAGCAAACAAAGCTTATACAGTGAAGAGTTCTAATAATGACCAGCAAAACAGACCACTCAATTGGGTTGGGTCAGATGCATGTGGCAACAGTTGGGAAGGAATTCATTGCACCAATTCACGTGTGACATCTATATAAGTTGCTATTGTGTTTTACCTTTAATGCATTGTTTTTGTTTCCTTATTCTTTCTTTTGCTTTTGCTTGTTTTTCAGCTTCAGTTGCAGGTTCATGCTTCTGCTGTCTCTGTCTTTTGTTCCATTCTTGCTGTTTGCTTGTTGTTTCTATTCTTGCAGTTTCCTTTTTGTTATCTTGTTGCTTTTTTGTCTCTTTATTGTCTTGTTTTTCTTGCTTTTGTCCTTTTGCAATTAAAGATCTTCTTTCTGGCATAGATAATGTCATGAGAGAGCTCACAACATCTATATAAAAGAAGGATATCAATGAAGTAGGCAAACCATGCAAAATTTATGGATATACGACAAAATTTATCATTTAATTAAGCAAAGAAACACTGATAAAACTTGAATATATTCATAATTCCTCTGTATTCATTTTGTTAGCTAGCAAACAAAATAATTCAAACAATCAAAGAAGAATAAGAAGAATTATGACAAAATTTATTACGTAATTAAGCAAACAAAGCTTATACAGTGAAGAGTTCTAATAATGACCAGCAAAACAGACCACTCAATTGGGGTTGGGTCAGATGCATGTGGCAACAGTTGGGAAGGAATTCATTGCACCAATTCACGTGTGACATCTATATAAGTTGCTATTGTGTTTTACCTTTAATGCATTGTTGCTGTTTCCTTATTCTTTCTTTTGCTTCTGCTTGTTTTTCAGCTTCAGTTGCAGGTTCATGCTTCTGCTGTCTCTGTCTTTTGTTCCTTTCTTGCTGTTTGCTTGTTGTTTCTGTTCTTGCGGTTTCCTTTTTGTTATCCCGTTGCTTTTTTGTCTCTTTGTTGTCTTTCTCTTCTTGCTTTTGTGTTTTTGCAGTTAAAGATCTTTTTTCTGGCATAGATAATGTCATGAGAGAGCTCACAACATCTATATAAAAGAAAGATATCAATGAAGTCGGCAAACCATGCAAAATTTATGGATATACGACAAAATTTATCATTTAATTAAGCAAAGAAACACTGATAAAACTTGAATATATTCATAATTCCACTATATTCATTTTGTTAGCTAGCAAACAAAATAATTCAAACAATCAAAGAAAAATAAGAAGAATTATGACAAAATTTATTACGTAATTAAGCAAACAAAGCTTATACAGTGAAGAGTTCTAATAATGACCAGCAAAACAAACCACTCAATTGGGTTGGGTCAGATGCATGTGGCAACAGTTGGGAAAGAATTCATTGCACCAATTCACATGTGACATCTATATAAATTGCTATTGTGTTTTACCTTTAATGCATTGTTGTTGTTTCCTTATTCTTTCTTTTGCTTCTGCTTGTTTTTCAGGTTCATTTATAGGTTCATGCTTCTACTGTCTCTGTCTTTTGTTCCTTTCTTGTTGTTTGCTTGTTGTTTCTGTTCTTGCGGCTTCCTCTTTGTTATCTTGTTGCTTTTTTGTCTCATTGTTGTCTTCCTTTTCTCGCTTTTGTCTTTTTGCAGTATAAGATCTTGTTTCTGGCCTACATAATCTCTTACGAGAACTCGTAACATCTATATGAAAGAGGTATATCAATGAATTACGCAAACCATGCAAAATTTATGGATATACGATAAAATTTATCATTTAATTAAGTAAAGAAACACTGCTAAAACTTGAATATATTCATAATTTCTCTGGATTCATTTTGTTAGCTAGCAAATAAAATAATTCAAACAATCAAATAAAAATAAGAAGAATTATGAAAATTAAGAAAATTTATCACTGAGGCAAATTCAGCGATAAAAAGAAAAGAAGAAAAATAGACTGAGGCAAATTCTTCCCCAAAAGAGATCAAATTTGTTTAAGTTGGTGAGTCTATTGACTATTGTGTCAATCACCTTCTGCCTACATCAAATTTTACAAATGTATCCCTACATAGAAATGGAGATGGATGTGTAAGTGATAAACTTATCAGTTGGTTTGGTATGTGAACCAAACTTATGAATTGGTTTGATAAACTTATTAGTTGTATATTTATTTATGTATCTATTGTTGGTATTATCTATACTATCTATACTATTATATTATGTGAGCACCTATATTGGTTTGTTGAAGCTTTTGCCATGTGGCATTTACATAATTTAAAAAAAAAACTAATCAAATTTTACTTGATGTCAATTACTCTCTTATGGGAACAAACAGTTACAGAACCACACCCTATAGTATGGTTTAATTATCAAATCTATAAATTGGTTTGAGTTCTACAACAGAAAAAAGGTTTATCAGGGGAGAGGTCTTGATTTGATGCACTTCTACTATAAGGTAAAAGTATTGCAAGGCCTCTATTTGTAGGCTACATCAACAGCATGATTTGTATATTTAAGTTTGATAAAGATCATTGAGTTATTTTTTTCTATTTACAATTGGTATTTCAATTGCTAGTACATCTCTATACAGTTTAAGCTATTTCTTTTAGTGAAATTTTAGTATGAAAATTTGCTCAAACAACCATTATGCAATAAAAAAGAAAAATAAATAATATCAATTATAAAAATGTTACCAAAAGAGGGGTGGAGTTTGTAATCGATCAAATATTAAACAAAAATCACACAAAAAATTAATCCATAAGGTGTAAAAAAATTGCAATTTTTGAGAAATTGGACATAGTGAAATAACCAAATAAAAAATAAAATAAAATATATCAAAAAAGAAGGATGCAAATTATTATCAATCAAATATTAAACAAAAGTCACACAAAATTTAATCTATAAAAAATTACACACATGTAGTGTGTGCACCGTTCCAGTTACTATTATATATGTGAACAACTCAGTTTATTCTCTTGAACCCACTCCATACTTTAATCTCTTGAACCGACTCCCTCCTTTTTTGTTAACTGAATTTTTTTGTATCAAAAATTTAAAAAAAAAAATATTTTAAAATGAACCTAATTTTGAACTTGAAAACCAACACCCTTATCACTTAATCAATAAACATTTCACATATTCACAAGTTTTATTTTCCGAAAATGCCCTAATATTGTTGAAATTTGCAAGTTGTAATTGAACCATATGTAGGGTTTTTGAAAATGTGTTTGACTAGGGAGAGAAATAAGGGTTTCAGTTGCTTACGTTTTACAGGCATGTTTCGTCGAAATTTTTCTTCGAATCGGTTGATTTGATGTTCGAATCGCCTGAGTTGTGTTCGTTGTTACGCCTAAGAATATAAGGGTTTCGCCGACGGTGGAGAATGAGAAAGACGGGGTTTCAATCGCGTGACTCATGCTTTTGTTTCCCCTGTTTGGCAAATATATTGTGCTAGAATAGTTCCTTTTTTTTTAATTTTTTTTTATCGATGATAATTTTATCAATGGCAAATATCTTGGTACAATAACAAGATATTTTGAGTTTTGCAGTTCATTTTCAATTTAAATTGTTCAACATTTCAGTTTAGAAAATGTTTCAGCATTCTCATATTCATATTCAGATGAAATATAAACATATTATATTTGATATTGATATAAATATTTGTAAAACTTATTAAAAAAAATTTTAAAAAAATTAAATTAGCTATCAACTTAAAATTAATAAAACCTGATTCTTAAATATTAGTATTTTGCATTGTAAAATTATAGTATGATCTTTCAACATTTTTGAGCTAATGTGTAACTAACTACAAATAATTTTTTTAAATTTTTTTTTTTTACGAATGTATTCTAAACCTTTAAATTTGACACAAATAATCAGATTATAATCAATTTTTTGAATGAAATTTGCATAAAACAAGACTGATATCAAAAGCCAGATCTGGTAACAAATTGCTAAAAAAGATTGAATGTTTCATTGAAGCAAATTAAGAACCAAAATGATCAAAATAATGTAATACTGTTTGTGTTTTAATTTTTAATTTAAGTAAATTTTTTATTATTTTTTATAGTGTTTTGTTTATTTGAATTGGGAAAAAAGAATGAGAGAGAGAGAGAGAGAGAGAGAGAGAGAGAGAGAGAGAGATGCTACAATAGTACTTTTTCTTTTTTATCAGTGACAAATATCTTGCTACAATAGCAAGATATTTTGAGTTTTGTAATTCATTTTTAGTTTAAGTTGTTCAAAATTTCAGTCTAAGAAATGCTTCAGTGTTTTCATGTTCAGATGAAATATAATACATGAGAATATTCTTGAGCATTCTTGAGCATTTTATAAACATGAGAACACTCTTGAGCATTCTTGAGCATTTTAATAATACATAATTCTTAAATATAGTATTTTGCATTGTAAAATTATAATATGATTTTTTGACATTCTTGAGCTCATGTGTAACTAACTACAAATAATTTTTTTTTTTTTTTACAAATTTATTCTAACTGTACTTATATCTTATTTTTAAAAATTTTACAATGATCAAAACAATGTAATAGTGTTTGTGTTTTAATTTTCAATTTAGGTAAATTTTTTATTTTTTTATAGTGCTTTGTTTAATTGAGTTTCGAAAAAAGAATGAGAGAGAGAGAGATACTAGTTTTCTGTTTGAACAGTGATAAATTTATCTGTGTTCACAGTGATAAATTTGTTGAAATAGTGATAAATTTATCAGTCTAAACAAAACACTATAAAAAAATAAATTTATCAGTATACTGATTCCAAACCTGTTATTAACCTTTAAATTTGACACAAATAATCAGATTATAATCAATTTTTTGAATGAAATTTGCATAAAACTAGACTGATATCTAAAACCAGATCTGGTAACAGTATGGATAAAAAAGACTAAATATTTCATTGAAGCAAATGAAGAACCAAAATGATCAAAACAATGTAATAGTGTTTGTGTTTTAATTTTCAATTTAGGTAAATTTTTTATTATTTTTTATAGTGTTTTGTTTTAAGCAAATCCATCATTGTTATAACAAATCCATCATTGTTTAATCGAGTTGGGAAAAAAGAAAGAGAGAGAGAGAGAGAGAGAGAGAGAGAGAGAGAGAGATGCTGGTTTTTTGTTTGAACAGTGATAAATTTATCAGTGTTCACAGTGATAAATTTGTTGAAACAGTGATAAATTTATCAATCTAAACAAAACACTATAAAAAAATAAATTTATCAATAGATCAAACCTGTTATTAATCTTTAAATTTGACACAAATAATCAGATCATAATCAATTTTTTGAATGAAATTTGCTTAAAATAAGACCTATATCAAAAGCCAGATCTGGTAACAATATGGTTAAAAAAGAATGAATGTTTCATTGAAGCAAATTTGACATTATAACAACTAAGCATTGTAATATTCATTGAAGCAAAGTAAGAACCAAAATGATTATAATCTTTGTCCCAAATTATTCAAGCATTGTTGTCATTGTCTATTGAGTCCCAAAACTCCTTGTCTTCAAGCACCGCTTCTATTGCCTCATCAACGATTTGCTGGGTGTCTGTCTGTTGGTTAGTCAACAAAGCATCTATGATATCTGCTCTGATTTGCTGGCACTGCCCATTTGTTAAGTTGGGAAAGATGTCTTTGTTACAGACATATTCTCTCATGAGGTAACAAACTATGATGCCACAATCAAGTCTACGATGACATTGGAAAAACAAAGTTAATAGTCATCAATGATAATTTTATCAATGTAATGTGTTTTGGTTTTCAGAAACTTACGAATGATCAACTTGTTGGAGACAATTCATTGCAATTTCTGTTTCTTCATGAAACTTGTTACCTTCAATGAGTTTGGGATTGTGATGTTGAAGGTATTTTTCAATAACCTTTCTCTGCAAAATATATTAATAATTAATTAGTGTTTGACAAATAAATGCATAATAAAATTTGATATAGACAAGGGGAATGGATGATATCGTAATTAATTGGTATTTTATCATTTTGTTTGCCTCATTTAAGTGGTTATTTGTTTCTGTGCTTGGTCTCATTGAATTGTAAAACTTCCATGAGCCATTTTTAGTATCGAGTACCAACAACGTCCAATGCTTTTCATTGAAAATTGGGAAAAGAAGATATCTTTCCTTGACAGCTTCTAACATCATTTTGTTCAACAATTGATTTGTTTCTGCTTCATCCTTTGTGATGAATAAATACTATGTTTTGCAAATATATTAGTTTTGATTACAATGTAATTCGTTAATGGTAATTTTATCACTATAACACTGGATGAATGAGAACTTATGCACTTGATATAGACAAGGGGAATGGATGATATCGTAATGAAATATATATATATATATATATGTAATTTACTTACATGGCATGATGTAGTAAATATATATGTTGTTCCTGCTTGCGAGCTCAGGCTGAACTTTGGTTTTGGTTGCTCTTCTGTCTTTAAGATTTCCTTGTAGACATTTATTGCCTGTTTTAAAAACAAAAGCAAACAAGGTTAATGAGAAAATTATTATTTGGTATTACAATTGATATATGCACAAATAGGGATTTGATTTTACATTTCCAGAAAGTTCTTCGCATTTGACTATTTTGTCAATATCATCCAAGTACAAATAGCTACCTACTTCCTTTCCTTGTAAGATTGGATAACTGCAAATGTGAAAACAAAATTTATCACTGTATACCAAAATTTATTGCTCAATTAATGAAAGAAAGGTTAGGGGAACAAATTGAGCATCAAATTTTACTTGATGTATGTCACGACCCAAACCCGCCCCTATGGGTTTAGCACCGTAACCGGCCAGTAATCCGGGATTACCGAAGGCCTACTTAACAGTAGTACAGTAAAACAGAGTACATGGGCATGGCGGAAGCCAATACAGTAAATAAACAATGTCCAATGAGCTCTGACAGTCTGTATGCAAAAGACCTTTCATACATTATGCAGTCGGTGACAAAACAGTATGTACATTATATACAACCATTCAGGGCAGGGACTAAAAACCCTATTAAAACAGTACAGTATAGTCTAATACAGTAATACAAAACGGTACAGAGACAGACGGGGAAATAAAAACACCCCTAAGCCAAAGCTTGAACAGGCTTGGAACCTCGCAGTGAGGCACAGAGGGTTGGCTTGACAAAACTGGAGTTTACCTCGACGCTTCTAGCATTGGTCCGGTGCCTGTACACCTACATATATATGAGCAGTGAGCTAAAGCCCAGTGAATAACATATGCGTAAAGAGGTTAGAATGAATGTCCTTACAGTAATGAAAACAGTTCATTAAATCAGTATATCAGTTGTTCAGTACAGTAAACAGTCATATGTGGTACATCCATTAGATAACAGTAACAGTAGGTCTTAAAAGACCAAACAGTAAATGATGGCCATCAATCAGTAAACAGTAGTGGTTCCAACGAGGGAACCGACAGAGATCTCTGTAACAGTAACAACAAACAGTAGGTGCTAAGGATGCCACAATACAGTTTGGAATATAGGACATACATTCACTCAGTAAACAATATCAGTTCAGTAAACAGTTCAGTTCCGTATTCAGAAGATAACATTTTGAACATATCTTTACAACAATTGTTACTCACAGAGTTCTGGGCTACAGTGAACAAGAGCGTCTCCTCGGAAAGCCAACCCTACACAGTTTACAGATTGAACACACACTAAGCTACACAGTTGGGAAAGATAATAACTTAATCCCTAATTTGCCTCGGTGTGGTTCTACATCTATATCCGCTTTAAGATGCCTTAAATATGCCCTAGGAATGCCTAGGATGGAAAGAGGATGCGAAGATGCACTTTTGAACACTTTACAAAATTTTCAGAAAACAGGGGTCTCGCTCGAGCGTGGCTTTCTACGCTCGAGCGGACATACAGATAAAGGGGCTCCGCTCGAGCGTGAATTCCGCCGCTCGAGCGGACTGTGTGCTACAGTAAAAATACTGGATGCTCAAATTTACGCTCGACCCTCGCTCGAGCGTAAGACACAGGTCCTCGCTCGAGCGTGGGTTCCCTCGTTCGACGGCGACTGTGAACTCATGCAAAGTACTGGATGCATGCATTTCACGCTCGAGGCCTCACTTCTCTCGCTCGACGGCGGAAAGCAGGATCACAGAGTGTACGCTCGAGCATGGACTTCCTCGCTTGAGCGTAGGTCCAAAATCTGGAAATCCTAGATTTGAACCTCAAGCTCAAATCAAGTTTAAATGCAGAATTTTCGATCCTCTTGGGCTAAGAACCTGGAAAACACTTGTAAACACGTGACATTATATATTTCAAAGATCAATTTGGTAAATCAAAGCCCAAGAGTGTTTAATTCAAACTCAATTTCAACCCAAATTTCATGAATATGATACAAACATGACATGCATGAGTTTAAAACAATTCCAAGCTTTGAATCCAAGTTCAAATGAGCCAATTCCTCCAAAACCAGATGAGTTCATGAACCTAAGTCATAATCATGAGCATGCATGTACCAAATTCTATGTAATCAACCTCAAAATGCAAGGATATAGCCATGCATGCAACATTTAAGCTTCTAATGCAACACTTTTAACCAATCCTAGGCTCAATTCTTTAAATTAGCATGAAACATGCAAGAATCAACTCAAAGGCACAAAGAAGAAGATGAATTTCCTTACCTAGGTTTTGAATTAGAGGTATGGAGGCTCAATTGACAATCTACACTTTAATTTCTTTCAAGATTCAAGCCAATTCTACAAGTTGAGCTCAATTCTCACTCTCTCTCTCTCTCTCTCTATGGCCGGTTAGAACAAGAATTTGGCTGATAAGAGTGTTTTGTTGAATGAATGCTAAGGCTCACATGTGTCTAAGTAGTGGGCCACTCATGTGGCAAAATGGTAATTAAGTCTAATTTGGGCACTTAATCAATATCTAATCTAATTTAATCATACTAAATCACATTTCAGATAAATACATCATAAAATCACATTATTTCTACTGATTATGGGACATCAATCAATTTTGGATTCGGCCGCCGATAAGGCCTTCAATTAACAGTTTAAACATAAAAACTGAACAGATAATTAAACAGTCAAACAGATAAAATGCAATTCAAACAGATACAGACAATCAATTCAGTTTCAGATTTCAGTCAGTCAGTTCAGTAATCCAGTCAGTTCAATTACAAATCATAATCGTTTTTAGTTTAGCAGTAATCGGTAATTAATCGGTGATCAGTGATGAGGGTTGTTACAATGTATCAAATCCCAACAATGAAATGAAGTAGAGAACATAAATACAAATCCCTAAATAATTTGATACCATAGATGAGACACCATGAAGATTAGCAAAATATATACTCTACCAAACAAATTAAGTAAAATTTATCACTATGTATCAATTTTATCACTGTATATCAAAATTTATCATTGAATGAAGTAAACAAAGGTTATACATTGATAAATGCATGACTATATACTAAAATTTAGATTCCAAATTTGGAAATTTTAGGACCAAATCATGTTCTTACCTGCTGGTTTTTGTTGCCCAAAGACTAGTGAGTTTCATCCTTGATTTCTTTGGCAATTTGTGAAACACTGGATAGGAAGTGTCAATTTCTTTTGTTGGATGTTGATGTTGTGTCTTCTCTTCTTTTCTGGTCTTTGCACTTTCTTCAACCATTGGTTCTACTTCATCAACTGTCTTGTTTTGCTTTGGTTGTCTTTTCATTATGTACCAAAAATCTGGATCTTTGTGCTCTTTTCTTGTTTATCTATTTTTCACCTTTTTGTCATTGAGCTCACAAGAGGCGATGTTTTGGGAGTGGTGGCTTCAACTTCAACTGCGATTTGTTCTTCTTGACTGTCTAGGTAGACATTTGATTCAACCAACATTGCAATTCTCTCATTAAGTAGCACTATTTCCACATCTTTCACTTACATTTGTGTCTTTGCTTTCTTGCTATGTTCTTCCATTTGTTTATTGAGCTTCATGAGGTCCTTAAGCTCATCATTTTCTACTTGGATTCTTGCCTTCTCCATTTCTAGCCTTTGCATTATCAACACATTCTCTTCTAGTTTCTGAAAGGTATGTTCATTAATTTTGACATGGTAGACATTTGTTTCATAGGCAAGTTTCCTTTTTGCTTTCCTCTTTTCAGTCGGTGTTTGATGCTTGAATCCCGGTGAAGTTGTTGGACTAACTTTCTGTTTGATCATTGTTTCTTTTTCATCATTCTCTAGCTTGTCAAAAGAAAGCTCATTTCTTTGCACATGAACCGGACCTTCTTCAGTTTCATGCTGAAAGTTGGCTTTCCTTCTTGAATTCTTTTTTTATTGCAATGTTGTTGATTTCCTCTTTTTTCGAGCACCTGTATGATGCTTGGGATTCGGTGAATTTTTTCATGGACTGAGACTGAATAGCTTTTTGATAATTGGTTATTCTTTCTTTTCAGATAATTCAGTCTGCCATTGTTCCTCAAAGTTACATTCTTTATCTTCATGCTCATCATCTGTTTGTGGTTGCAATTGTTTGTATATGTTCTGTTCTTCAATTTTGTCTTTCAAATTGCTCTCCTACATGAATGAAAATTATTAAAAAGAATGATATGACACCAAGTTAAGTAATAATTTATCATTCGGTGATTCAAATTTATAATAAGACTAGTGATTTAGTTCATAATAAGAAGTTTTATCAGTGAATTAGCGTATTAAGAAAAATTTATCACTCAATAAAGCTAACTAAGCAAATTTATAACTGTGAGCAAAAAGTTATCAGTTCGTATCAAAATTTATCGCTGCATAGCAAAATTCATCACTCAATTAAAGAAATAAAGGTTATACACTGATAAAACTTGTTTCTTGAATAATTTCCTAGCACAGATGAAATGCCTAAATAATTTTCTACCAGAAATGTGACACCATGAAGATTAAGAAGAATTTATCAGTTGAGCTAAAATTTATCACTACATAACAAAATCTAATATTTGTTTAAACAAAACAAAGGATATCAATGGATACCTCAATATGTTTCAGATCATGCAAGGATGACTTTGCCAATTGTTCTCCCAGATATGTGATGTTCCATTTTGCAAATCTTGGGATTGCGTTCTTGTCATTTGGTTTGATGATCTTTGTATGCTCATATATCCAATACTGTTGAGGACAAAAAAAATGTTATAAATTAGTATTTAGTAAATGTAAATATTATAGTTTATAAGTTGTAAGTGAGGTATTTACTTACCAATAAGATGATCACACATTCGCACACTCTATCAATTTGGTTGATGTTGCGTGCTATTGATCTTGTAAGATGTTGTTTTGCTGCGCCACACCAATCATGAGACTTCATTTCGTCAATATTCTCGAGGTATTTCATGAACCCCCAACCAATTGTTGTCCTAGTACCCGGATACAACAAAAGCAAACAAACCAGAAGGCACACAAGCCTAATGACATCTTCTACATCTTCATTGTTGTTGCTTCTCAAAAGTTTCATTATCAACTTTTGGATTGAAGCACTTGTCATTCTGCTCTCGGTTATTTTCCTTCTTTGCACCTGTAGACACCCCATTTTTGACCGACCTTAAGACTCAGACGTCACCGATTGAGCGCTCAGTGATGTTGCATGTCGTGCTTGTTCAGAGGTTTCGGAGTCTCGGCTGCGAGCCTTGCCTCCGAACTTCCGGGCTTTTCTGTGCCTTGCCTCGGTTTGCGAACCAGGCTTCATTTTTCTCCATTTTCCCTTCCCGAAGGGAGGGAGAGGTCTCGTAGATCATCTCTCAGTGGCCGTAGGCTACGTTTCGTGGTCGTAGGCCATTTTTCCCATTTCGGAGCCCGGTTCCCGATTTTCGGAGCCGTCGGCCGTATGCCTCGGTTTGGGACCGCTTAACCACCTTCGTTTTCTCCGGTTTTTGGCATGCATCTTATTTCCTCCCTTTTGAGGGACACTGTGGTCCGAGAGACCAACTTCGTGGTCGAACACCACCTCCGGTGCTTAACAGTCAGTTTTCAGGGCCCCAGGCTGCGTGTTTCGGCCCCCGAACCTTCAATTTGCATCGGTTTGAGTTCATTTTTGGCAGGGACTTTATTTTCATTGGTATGAAGGTCGTAAAAGGGTGGGAGGCCAGCAATTGTTCTGAAAGCCAACTTTATTCCTTCATCGCCCTCCGTCGCCCGTTTTTCTCGCTAGAAAGCTAGTGTTGACCACCCCCGGACCACTTTCTTTGGCCCTCAACCCCATATTTGTGTTGTACACACCTGGGAGGCCACCAATATGTCATGGCCGGCCATCAATTCATCTTGACCCTTTTGAACCCCTCTAAAAAGTTGGGTTTTCTCTCTCCTGTTCACTTTTCTGGGTTTTCCACATGGTTGTGTTGTGCACACATGGGAGGCCACCAATATGGGTGGCCGGCCAGCTTTTTCTCATTGAACCTTTTGAACCTGGCCGGCCGGCCAGGGGAGGTGGCCGGCCGGCCACCTGAGCTCTCAAAACCTGGCCGGCCATGCTCCCACACCAGGTTCCTTACAGATGTACCCTCCTTTCCCCCCCAGATTCTGTATCCGAGGGGGGGACTTTTGGGGGGGAAATTTGAATTCAATTTTCCCCCCTTTTTCTCCACTCCTTTGCCTATATAACCAGCACCCCCAGCTGTGTTTTAGAGGTTACAAAAATTGTTTTGGAGCTCTTGCATTCAATCTCTCTCCCTCTCTATTCCAAGCCTCAAAACCCCTCAAGCCCTACATTTCACCCATCTCCAAGCCAACCAATCCACACTCCATTCCAGCAGCTTGGAGGCTCTTTCCAGAGGCTAGGAGCACCATTCTTGGATCAAAGGCTGCTAAAGTTTGGCTACAAGGGTGAGTCCCATTTTCCCTCTTTTGTGCACTATTTTGATCTATATCTTAGCTCCTTGTGCTTACATTTTTGGGCTCCGACCCAACTGTAAATAGTCATATTTTGAGCTCTTTTCATGTTTGATCAAGGCCTTTCCCTGTTTGAGGTCTTCCTCTTACCCTTTGTGTTTAAACTCTCTTTTAGGCCTATTTTTGCATAGTATTTTAGGCTTATTTTGAGCTGTTTTGGACTTGGTCATAAACTGTAAAATATTTTTTTGAGCCCCTCTTCAACTTGTTGAAGGGCTCTCCTCTGTTTGAGGCCAGCTACTACCACTTGCCTCTTTATCCCTCTTTTAGGCCTTTTCTTGCATGATAGTTTAGCCTCACTTGTGTTCATTTTCGTGGCTTGATGTAAACTGTAAAGTGCCTTTTTTGAGCCCCTCTTCAACTTTGTTGAAGGGCTCTTGCCATTTGGGGCCAGCTGCTGTCCCTTGTCTCTATTCTCTCTTTTAGGGCCATTTTTGCATGATAGATTAGCCCTATTGTGTTCATTTTTGAGACTTGTTATAAACTGAAAAAGGCTTGTTTTGACATCATCTTCATGTTTTTATAAGGTTCCATTTTTTTTGAGGTCATATGCTTCTTGTATGCTTGATTGCCTCCATTTTGAGCCTTACACCTAGCCCTTGTTGCATGCTTTGTTGGCCTTCTAGCCACTGAAATCCAGTGGATTTTCAGTGGCTTGGCTGCTATTTTGAGCCTCCAAATCAGAGGGGGGTGACCCCCTCTCACCTTGACTTGTTTGGTGGTCATTTTGGCCTTCCAAAGAGGCCCTATCTTGCATGCTTGTTGACATTTCAGGGTCAATTTGGTGAGTTTTGAGACTATCATATTTGATTTTCAGATTGTTTGGGCTGCCACATGTCCATCTTGTATGTGCTTAATAACCCCTTTGTATGCCCTCCAAAGGAGCCCCTCATTTGTGCATGTGTTGGCTGCATTTCAGTGTTATTTGGGCATATTTTGGCATGTTTAGTTCACTGATTTTTGCTGGTTTAGTGAGATTCCATGTGCTTCATACGTGCCATGTAATCCATGTTTGATAGTCAAAATCGCATGCTATTTTAGGCCATCTTGCTAGCATCTTTTTGGCCATGCTTTGAACTAGAAAGTTCATGTTTTGGGACTGCCTTGACTCTGTCTTCATGCTTCATGATCAAATAATGCATGCTTTGTATAGCTATAGGTCATTGCGTGCCTAGTTTTGTGTTTCGGGTCATCTCATGCATCGGGTGCCATTTCCATGTTTCGGGGCTTTTAGCATCATTTTGCTGAAATTTGCATGTTTGCATATCATTTCCATGCCTTGCCATGCTTTGGTAGAGTGGCATTCGTGCCTTAGGGTCGGTCCTCGGTTTGCGTGCATGTGTGCACGCATCTCGAGTGTCTCATTTCATCTAATGGCCACTGATGTGAGTGTGGCTGAGGTCCACTCATGTTGGTGTAAGTCCATTATGCATTGTGTATGCCATTTCATTCATAGCATTGTGTATGCTAGGTTGTATGTTAGCGCATTGTGTATGCCATGTTACCTCGTGCATCGTGTATGCCATTTCATAGCATTGTGCATGTTAGGTTGTATCTTAGTTGCATTCATGCATGTCATGCATATTGCATTGTGTTGGGATAGGAGTTAGCCCGAGCACGGGAAACGAGGACGTTTCGTACTCCGAGTGACGGAACGTGTCTCAATTCCCAGTCACCGACACTCCGGATTATCCATGATGGAGTTAGGTTTGTTGTGTTTTCATGTGCATTCATTCATATTGAGTGTGCAATTCGACTCCTCGGCCATCATGCATCGAGATGCGTGATTGGTGGCACGAGGATCGGCATGCATACATATGTGAAAATACATTGCCATGCCCCTTTCCTGCTCTCTGTTGCAGCAAATCAAGAATCAGCACTTCGGAGCTTGGCGCTTTCCAAGAAAATTGCAAACAGAGGCTAATTGGGGCATCCATGGATTTCCGCGCAAGGCAACCCGAACATGCATCATTCATCATCCGGAGCAGTGAGGCAGTCCCTAGCTTGCATGCAGTTTACAGCTTTCCTAGTTAATTTGTTAATTAATTAGGATTTTGTATTATTCGGACTGTATTATTCATTTGGGACTGTATATTATTTATTCGGACCCTCTGCGCGAGGGCAAATTGTAATAAGTGTGCGTGAGTGTGATGTATGTCTTCCAACCCCACGTCTTTCTCCCTTTTATTTACCAGCTTATGATGGTTAGATTAGGGCATGTTTCAATTAGCATACAGTATGATAGCATGTTTGCATTCATTCATCTGTTTTGCATGCACCGGGCTCGGCGCATCATACTAACTGCATTTGTATTTCAATTCCAAGTTGAATACATGTTAGCTGTAGCATTCCATATGCCATGTTTAGAATAGCCGAGCCTGCTATAGTTGCATTTTGCATGTGTTGCATTAGGCATTTCTGTATATTAGGATCATGCATGGATTTCTAATAGTTTCTGTTTTGGCTTGGAGTACTCGGTAAGTTTTATGCTTTAGCATCCTTGCATGTGTGAGTGACTGCCATGATAGCATGCTTACCATGAGGCTATTGCTTATGTGATATAACTGCCTGAATGCCTGTGGGTGAAGGTTGGGTTTTTGGATTGGAACAATCATGACTGTGAGTTTTAAGCCCACTAGATAGTGGCAAAACCATTTTTCTAAGCCCACCTGAGGGTGGCAAAATCTGCATTTTAAGCCTACTTGCGAGTAGCAAACCATCTTTCAAAAACAAACATGAAATGTTTTGTTCCAATTCAGGCGACCAGTCTATACTTGTATGCTGTGCGCATCACATAGTAAATCTAGGCTAATAACCGGAATAAGAACACATAATGTTTTCAAAACTAGATATCATGGTTAGTAGAGGCCGATCTTTGATCGGGCGAGCGGGGGTGCTCACGAAGTGACCTTCCCCAATCGTACCCAAGTTCCCGAGCCGAGGCAACTTTGGTGATGACGGACACGTGGCCTTAGGCAACGAGTCAGGGTTTCCTAAATTTCCCAAAAATAAAATATTTAGGTGGCGACTCTGTATCTGGCAAAGCAGTCCATGTTTGGCACTTCTTTCAAAAAATCTGTTTTCTCAAAACGATTTGCCGGATTTGGACTCTTTGGTTCAGATTAAGAACCGTGACATTTGAGTCCTGAACTGTAGTGAGCCCAAATGAACGGAACGGGACTCATCCCTCCCGGGGCGTTCGGGGACGTCTACAGTTTCTGGCGACTCTGCTGGGGATTTAGAGAACTTGACTCGAACTCATGATATCTGGTTTTGACTACACTTGTGTGTTTCTTTGCATTGCATTTGCATTGGTGCGCCTAGGACACCGTGTTTGCCATCTGCTATTCCTGAACGGTTTGCCGGAGGCTTGTCTTGTCAAGGCATGACCATAAGGCTGACCGTTTGGGCTCTGCCAGTATGGGAACACAAACCCCGGTTTTACCGGGGCACCCTTTTGACCATTCGACCTAGTGCATATTCGGAATCCATAGTGACCATTCCAAACTAGGACAGGTTGCTTACCCGATATAGGTTGTTTGAAACCGCTGCGTGCGTAGTGAAACCCTAGCTCCTGACAAAATAGGACCAGGAAACCCTACCCCAACATAGGGGTATTTTGGCTCTCACTTATCTGTTATGTGCTTTTAGAGTGCGTCTCTACAGGAATGCATGTATCAGTTTGCAAGTTTGGGCATCAGGCCTGGCCTGCGGGCACCATTCAGTATTTTGGGATTCAGTTTACCTGAGGGTAATCAGTTTACAGGCGAATTTTGGGGCAGAATTCAGTAGAGGGCACAGTCATCCTGTTATGCTCATATCTGTTTTGGTGAAATCAGGCTGAGATGCTGCATGTTTTCTCTTTTGCTAGGTAGTCCTGGAACCATAGCTTCAGAAGGCTCGATATCCCCCGGGTACATTGGACTAGTGCTGATAGACTTTGTTAGGTCAGAGATTCAATTCAAGGGAAACCAGTGTTCTTTCGCTGAGGCAAGGCAAAGAAAGGCCATCAGGGCTCACCGGTTCATCTGATCCGTCAGTCACCAGTCACATCACCTTTGTTCAGACTCAGCAGACCGTGATGGCACAGGGTTCGGAAGAATTTGTGGCCGTGATAGCAGCGCTAAATCAGGGAACTGCCATGCAGGCTGAGACCAGTATTGAAACGCAACGCCCATCTGGGGCATCTGCCTCACATCCAGCTTTGGGACCCCAGCCGAACTTTGACCCACTTCCGCCAGCTGAAGATTTGCAGGGTCCAGATCCTCGAGAAGGGTTGGCTCAAGCCCGAGTTTTCAGACCCCTGGTGCAGCCTAATGAGAGGCTTTATCCCCTTGATGCTAATGACCTCGATCTGACCGCAGTGAAAATTGCGAACCTTGAGAAGCAATTCAAAAAGGCACAGGGCCTTAACTCCATTCCCGACATTGAGGATGGGTACACCGAGCTGCCGTACGGCTCCCAGACAGATTCAAAATGCCACATATTGACCGTTTCGACGGGTCTGGGATCCAATGGTACATATCCGACTTTTCTTGGATGTCCTGAAGCCGATGGGTCTGACTAAGCCACAGAAACTCTCTCTGTATGGAAGAACCCTGTCGGGTGTAGCAGCCACTTGGTACGCTAAGTTGGAGGACAAAGTGAAGCAAAACTGGGAAGAATTGGCTGAGGCCTTTGTCGATCAGTATTCCTACAATACCCAAGTTGAAATGACCATCCAAGAGCTTGAAGCAACCCGCCAGAACCCAACAGAGCCTTTTGTGGAATTTGTTGCGAGGTGGAGAGCAAAGGCAGCACAGATGACAGATCGCCGCCCTTCTGAGAGGGATCAAGTGCAGATGATGGTGCGAAACCTCGAGCATGATATGTTGCAAAAGTTGATAGTCGCTCCGCTATTCACTTTCAAAAGTTTGCATGAACTGGGGGTTCAGGTCGAGAATGCGTTCAACAGTGGGATCATTCCCAGAACAAGTGAACCGACAAGGAGGGTGATTTCAGGAGTACCAATGCGGAAGTAGCACTATTCCCAAACCCACTGAAATCAATACAGTCGCCACAGCCAACCCTTTTGCCAAACCAAGCCTACAAACAGCCGCCCAGCCCGAGCTCAGGGCAGAACTTTCACCCCCTCTATATGAGCCTGACTAGCGCACTAAAAGCCTTGATGGAAAGAGGGCATCTCAAACCCCTCGATCCTCAACCTCTCCTGACCCACTCCCAGCCAGACATAACCCCTCCAAGTACTGTATGTACCATCAGCAGCGCGGTCATGGCACCGACCGTTGCTACCGCCTTCGTCATGAGGTCCAAAATCTCATCGACAATCGGACGATAGCTCCACCTTCAGACCCCAATGACCAAACATCTCCTGCCTACCTCAATCTATCCATATACTGCCATCCACCTATGACCCCAGCATATACATCACCCCAGCCCATCTACCCAAGCCTGAGGTGTTTATCCCAGAAAGCATGGACTTATGCATGATGGGTGCACCTGAACCTCAATCATCTCAAACCCGTGAACCCACTACTTCTGAGCTGAAGAGAATGATCGAAGATCTTCAAGAACTGTGACGATCTGGCCTCGGGACATTGGCTCCATCATCGACCACACCACATACTGGGAATTTCATGTCAAAAGGCTCCCCAGTCTTGGGACGGGCTGCATTTGAGGAAGGCCAATCCCTTGGCAAAGTGGAGGCGAGTGGAAAGAACAAGTAGGGGCGGACATGGATCCCCATGAACATCTTCTGTTGGCTGTTGAGGCTTTGAAAGCCGAGGGACTGAACAAAGAGCAAGTGCTCGCAGTTGTTGCAAAAACTGTGGATGACACTTTCGCACTCAAGTTGGGGGCAGTTTGAATCAAGGGCAACCGGGAGAAGGGCCGTATACAGAAATCCTTTCAGCTATAATCCTGCACTCGGAAGAAATCAACAAACCAGGCCAGCACCTGCCAATCCCTTCGCTGGTGCGCCCAGCAAAAATCCACAAACCCAGAAGTACCAACCCCGAGGTCAGAGGGTCTTCCATGCCCTCCACATGCCTTTGTCCAAAGCTTTCCAAATCCTTGCTGGACAAGGCCATCTCAAACCCCTTGAGCCTCGGCCTCTCCCAAATCCTCTTCCGGTTACGCATGATGCCGCCCAGTACTGTGCCTTTCATTAGCAAACTGGCCATACTACCAACAACTGCTTCCATCTTCGCCATGAAGTACAGGATCTATTTGACAACGGGGTCATTGCCGCGCCAAGCTCTGCAAAGTCTATCGGCACTGGATCGGTGAACTTGGGGGATAATGTGACCATGTGATCGGGGGATGAACCAGCTGCGGGTGGCACTCGATTAAACTCCAGATATGGTGGATGGCATGCACTGTTTTGAGCACATTCGCGAATGTTGTTAATTTGTACATTCTGACTTGGGTATTTAGTCAGTCTTGTTGTTTTGTTTTGAGTCTGTCCTTTTGTTTTGAATCAGTCTTTTCATACTGAGTCAGTTGAGGTCTGTCTTGTCGTATCGAGTCAGTCCTGTTATATAGGAGTCGGGTGATCCTGGGGGTGTTACCTCGGACATCACTGTTTTGTTTCGCGTTTGTCTTTTTGCTTTCTTTGAGTCTGTTTCTACCGAGGAGCCAGTTGTGCCAACAGATCTCAATGAAACAGCAGTGATTTTCACGCTCTCGCGTTTGCTTCTGCCTTGTGCCAGTTATGCTGGAAGTTCTGAATAAGATGGCAGTATTTGACTAAGAATTCTATCTTTTCTGTGCCTTGAAGTCATTGTAATGACCTGAGTTTTTCAAAATTTTTTGAACACTGCGGTGAAAATAAAGAGGGAGGAATTCCTCGGGATTTGCAAAACTTTGATCAAACTGAGAGAAAGAGAGGCGTGTTAAGCCCTTAATGAATGAAATCATGCTTGTTAGTGTGAGTACTGAGAAGGACCCTAGCTTTGATCCAAATTGGTTCTACACTGTCTTCAACGCGAGCGATTTGTCACTTTCTTAAAAACTTTCAAAAAATATTTTGCGCGGTCCTGCGAAGACATGTGTGGAATCGCTCTTGAGATTGTGCAGCTTAGGATCGCTCTCAGCCTCAAGACTCGACCCCTTTGCTTTCAAACCTTGAACTTGGATTCAGAACATTCAAAGATCAACCATCAAGAGAGGCCTGTGTGGCCAGATTAGAAGCAGCCCTCGAGCAAGAGGCACCAAAGTCAGATCAAGAAGATCAGACCTCATCAGAAGAAGCTTGTGAAGCTAGAACAGAAGCATCCCTCGAACTAGAGGCACAAATGCCCGATGCGCTCGAAGAGCCGAAAATGGATCCTTCTGCAAATCTGAACAACAGTTATTCTCTTCTCTTGGATTCAGACGGATTCGAGATCTCAAAATCATTTGACATGGACCAAGCTACACTTTTACCCTTGAGAGGCTCGCTGGGCCGAAAACCCGGAAAGGCGGCCCAGGCAAAAGTTAGAGCAAGAAAAGAAGAAAAAGAACAAAAAAAAAAAGAAAAGAACAAAAGAACAAAAAAAAAAAAAGAAAAATGCAAAGAAAAGGACAAAAAAGAAAATCAAAAAAGAAATGAAAAGGAAGATGCAAAAAATGAAAAGAAAAAAAGAAAAGAAGAAAAAGATGGAAAAAAGAAGAGAAGAAATGAAAAAGAATTGAAGAATATAGCTCGCAAGGTTGAAAACCCGCAACAGGCGCCTTGGCAAAAGTTAGAGCATAAAAAGGAGAGGTTAAATACATGAGTGTACCTTAACCCCGAACTACGTAAGGCTTGATTCCCATCTTTGGGATACGTAGGCAACTTCATTCTGAAGTCCAGCCGTAAAACACTTCAAAATTCGACTGTGTCCATGTAATGGTTTTGATCATCTTTGCTTTCTCTGAATCCGAGAATTTGGTTGTGTTCGTCACTCTGAGGACTGACTATAATGCGCCGCAGTGCTATCCAAACAAGGGGCAACTTTCCGTTGCCATTCAATACGCTGCAGTGCCGTTCAAACAAGGGGCAACTTTCCGTTGCCAGGAAGCTCTCTTCAAGCAGGGGGCAATTTTCCTTCGGATCTGAGGTTGTGCATCTCAAGAGTAGGTTCCGTGCTCGTTCAACAGCGGCCGTTCGCGAAATAGTTTTTGAGAATTTTTACTGAGGTTGACTAATTTCTCTAAAAAATTATTCCATTTTTTTTCCAAAACTGGACCATTTCTTGGACCCCAAAAAGGGAAAATTTTTAGTGCTCACAGCCTAACTTGCATGATTTTAAATCAGAAAATTGAACAAGCATGTTAATCTAACTCTCATTTTGGTCAAAATTGTTTTAGTAGAAAGCCAAAAACAAAAAATAGTCGAAATGATAAACTAGGGCACAGTTGAGTCAGGCGTTCTGTCTTTTCCCCATTGCCACAATACTTGCCAAGAAGGGCACTTTACTGCAGAAAAGGGCACAACTGAAGTTAACAGCAAAAGGGCTGAAAGCTCTCTACCCTCCGAGCAACGAGGAATCAAGCCAAGTGCGAAGCACGAACTGGAATGGATCAAGATGTTCCACTCCCTCATCTGGACAGATCTGATCACGTCCAAACTCCCCAGCAGAGCATCGTCAACCGATGTCAGCTGCAGATTTACTACACACCCAGTTGTAGCACAGTCCCTCTGTGGGAGAAACTCACTAGCTGCGTGGAGAAGAAAAAGAATCTAGCGGAATGCTAGGGGCAAGAGCCCACAACTTTCTGTTTATCCATCAACCACCTAGGGGAGGGATTTAAAATGAGAGATTGAAGAATAGAGGTGTGCGCTGAGAGAAAAGTGAGGAAGGGGCTTTTTCAGAAAAACAGAGCTTGAGGGCCGAGTGATGTGAGAATCACAAATGAGAAAGGGTGGGAAACAATACCCGGAGAAACTGGCTCCTCGTGCACCAAGAGGTCTCTCGCCTTTGTAACACAGCTGAGTGTTGTGTTTGTGCGTTTTGTTTGTCTCGTTTCTTGTTTTTAAGTCGTTTGAGTGTCAACAAATGTGTTTAGGTCATTTTACCTTGTTTTTCCTTTGTTGAGTTGTGCTTAGGTCGTTCTACCTTTGTTTTCCATTGTTGAGTCGTTTGGCTGTGGTCAGTTGTAGGCTCAATACCCGGTTGAGAGCCCTTTTCTCATTTCAAATTCAAAAATCGTTTGTGCTCAGAGTGCCGTGTCGTTCTCCACATTTGTGCAAAAAAAGGATCAGTTCTTTCATAAAGCGCGCAGGGTTCAACCCAGGTCATGTCAGAATAGTAAACAAGGACCTATCTGAAGCTATTTAGGTTCCAGACTGCAAAGCAAAAGAAAAGAGAGAAAATTTGGAGCATCTTAGCATGTTTCAACTTTAGCAAAATCCGAGACTGCATTCCAGGTGCACCTTCTCAGGCCTCGCTGTTTCTCTGGAGTATGAGTGTATCTCGACCCCAAGTGTAAGCCTGCTTCAAGTCAGAATGGCAGTCCAAGTAGCACCCGAGGGTTTCACACGCAGATGTTATCTCTCGCCAATATGAACATGGTGTGCCCCTTTTGAGCTGAGTGAGTTGCGAAGTCCCCTAAGAGGCAAATCAGAGGCACCAGAGTACATATTTGATGCTCCTCTATTGCATAGAATGTGAACTTTCATATACACTGTTGTTGCATGCGTGCCGCGCATTGTTATGATTCATGCATAGAATATGCTTGCTTTCAATATTGCATAGAATGTGCTTCCATACTTGCATAGAAAATGCTTGTATCTTTTGCATGAAAAATGCCCCCATACTTGCATAGAAGATGCATTTTATCGCACTTTCTTGTGCATTTTATCTCGCTCGCACTGTCTTGTGCACTTACACTTTGTATCTCACTAGCACTGTCTTGTGCATCTTGTGGTTGTATCTCACTCGCACTATCATGTGCATTTTAGATCACTCGCGCTGTTTAGCGTATCGCACTGTCTTGTGCATTTCAAATCACTCGTGCTGTTTAGCGTATCGCACTGTTTTGTGCATTTCTAATCACTCGCGCTGTTTAGCGTATCGCACTGTTTTGTGCATTTCTAATCATTCGCGCTATTTTGCGCACCTCAATCGCACTGTTTTGTGCAGTTTATCATTCACGCTATTTTGCGCACCTCAATCGCACTGTTTTGTGCAGTTTATCATTCGTGCTATTTTGCGCACCACAATCGCACTGTTTTGTGCAGTTTATCATTCGCGCTATTTTGCGCACTCAACGGCACTGTTTTGTGCAGTTTACATTCGCGCTATTTTGCGCATCGCACTGTTCTGTGCAGTTTATCATTCGCGCTATTTTGCGACCACAATCGCACTGTTTTGTGCAGTTTATCATTCGCGCTATTTTAGCGCACCTCCTCGCACTGTCTTGTGCATTGCATTCATCGCGCTATTTGTGCTTTGCATATACACATCGCACTATCTTGTGCATTTCAAATCAATCGCGCTGTTTAGCGTATCACACTATTTTTGTGCATTGTATCATTCGCGCTATCTTGCGCACCTCACCTGCACTTGTTAGTGTATTGCATCGCGCTATCTTGCGCCATGACCATTATTTGCATTGTGCATGCATTTTATCGCGCTTTTTGCGTACCTCACCTTTAGCATCGCACTGTTTTTGTGTATTCACCCTACTCGCACTGTTGTGCACCTTTAGTTGCACTGTTTGGCACTCACCTGGTCCAGGAGACCTTAAATCCTGGTCTAAGGAGACCTTAAATCCTGTATCATCATTCGCGCTGTTTTGCGCATTGTACTTGCATTCTACTTGCATTTCATTGCACTGTCTTGTGTACTCACCTGGTCTAGGAGACCTTAAATCCCCTGGTCTAGGAGACCTTAAATCCTGCATCTTCATTCGCACTGTCTCGTGCACTTTCCGGTCTAGAAGACCTTAAATCCTCTAAAGGTGCAATTCCTTTGGTGTTTGTCGTGCCCGAACGACTTCCAGTGGTCTGGTATAGCCACCTGCCCGTGTTAGCAGTGAGTTCCTAGGAGATCAACTGAGACGGTGGAAACTAGAGTTCGAATGGCTCTTGCCTAGAACGCAAAGGTTCAGGATTTCCGAGACTAAAGTCTGGTTTAAATACCCAGGGGTATATCCTCGGCTTGAAATCTGTATGGCAGCCCATAGATTGAGATAGCATATGTATGCGCCTCAATTCTGGATACGAATCACCTAGTTTGTCACCCTGTTGGAGAATAGGGAAAGCTGCAACCATAGTCAGGGAGAAAAGTAGTACCTGCAGTTCAACCAAGAAGAAGCGAAAGATTCCCACATCAGCATGAGATAGGACATCGCCGAGGCACGATATTGTATGTACCGTTCATTTGAGGCTGGTGCAACCAGACGAGCCGCACAGGTATTGTATCTTCTCCATGTGAGATGTGACAAGAATTGAATAATTCTCCGCATTCTTAACTGCATGAAATGTAGTTGTTTGCTTTGCATCCTTGCTTAAAACTGTTGCATCTATTTGTGAATACTTGCTTCATTACAGCTTGCTGCATTTGCATGATCATTGAGTTACATCCAGCTTTATGCATATCGCTTTGCATTTTGCCCCTTTGCCTGCAGGCTTGCCTGCGGGCGCATTTTGGTTTATCTTGTCTGTTTGTCTAAGTTTTCGGCCTTGTCAAAAATGGGTCGTCTCTGGGCTTTGACATTCACTCCCGTCACTTATGACTTTCGAGTTCTGTCAAAGAGGGGCAACTGTAGACACCCCATTTTTGACCGACCTTAAGACTCAGACGTCACCGATTGAGCGCTCGGTGATGTTGCATGTCGTGCTTATTCAGAGGTTTCGGAGTCTCGGCTGCGAGCCTTGCCTCCGAACTTCCGGGCTTTTCTGTGCCTTGCCTCGGTTTGCGAACCAGGCTCTGTTTTTCTCCGTTTTCCCTTCCCGAAGGGAGGGAGAGGTCTCGTAGATCATCTCTCAATGGCCGTAGGCTACGTTTCCTGGTCGTAGGCCATTTTTCCCATTTCGGAGCCCGGTTCCCGGTTTTCGGAGCCGTCGGCCGTATGCCTCGGTTCGGGACCGCTTAACCACCTCCGTTTTCTCCGGATTTTGGTATGCATCTTATTTCCTCCCATTTGAGGGACACTGTGGTCCGAGAGACCAACTTCGTGGTCGAACACCACCTCCGGTGCTTAACAGTCAGTTTTTGGGGCCCCGGGCTACGTGTTTCGGTCCCCGAACCTTCAATTTGCATCGGTTTGAGTTCATTTTTGGCAGGGACCTTATTTTCATTGGTATGAAGGTCGTAGAAGGGTGGGAGGCCAGCAATTGTTCTGAAAGCCAACTTTATTCCTTCATCGCCCTCCGTCACCCGTTTTTCTCACTAGAAAGCTAGTGTTGACCACTCCCGGACCACTTTCTTTGGCCCTCAACCCCATATTTGTGTTGTACACACCTGGGAGGCTACCAATATGTCATGGCCGGCCATCAATTCATCTTGACCCTTTTGAACCCCTCTAAAAAGTTGGGTTTTCTCTCTCCTGGTTCACTTTTTCTGGGTTTTGACCACATGGTTGTGTTGTGCACACATGGGAGGCCACCAATATAGGTGGCCGGCCAGCTTTTTCTCATTGAACCTTTTGAACCTGGCCGGCCGGCCACCTGAGCTCTCAAAACCTGGCCGGCCATGCTCCCCACACCAAGTTCTTTACAGATGTACCCTCCTTTCCCCCCCAGATTTTGTATCCAAGAGGGGGACTTTTGGAGAGGAAATTTGAATTCAATTTTCCCCCCTTTTTCTCCACTCCTTTGCCTATATAACCAGCACCCCCAGCTGTGTTTTAGAGGTTACAAAAATTTGTTCTAAGGCTCTTGCATTCAATCTCTCTCCCTCTCTATTCCAAGCATCAAAACCCCTCAAGCCCTACACCATTTCTACCCCATCTCCAAGCCAACCAATCCACACTCCATTCCAGCAGCTTGGAGGCTCTTTCCAGAGGCTAGGAGCACCACTTCTTGGATCAAGAGGCTGCTAAAATTTGGTTCTACAAGGGTGAGTCCCATTTTCCCTCTTTTGTGCACTATTTTGATCTATATCCTAGCTCCTTGTGCTTACATTTTTGGGCTCCGACCCTAACTGGAAATAGTCTTATTTGGAGCTCTTTTTTATGTTTGATTAAGGGCCTTTCCCTGTTTGAGGCTTCCTTCTTACCCTTTGTGATTAAACCCTCTTTTAGGCCTATTTTTGCATAGTATTTTAGGCTTATTTGTGAGCTGTTTTAGACTTGGTTATAAACTGTAAAATATCTTTTTTTGAGCCCTTATTCAACATTGTTGAAGGGCTCTCCTCTGTTTGAGGCCATCTACTACCACTTGCCTCTTTACCCCTCTTTTAGGCCCTTTTTCTTGCATGATGGTTTAGCCTTACTTATGTTCACTTTCGTGGCTTGATGTAAACTGTGAAGTACCTTTTTTTGAGCCCCTCTTAAACTTTGTTGAAGGGCTCCTTGCTATTTGGGGCCATCTTATGTCCCTTATCTCCATTTTTCTTTTATGGTCATTTTTGCATGATTGATTAGCCCTACTTGTGTTCACTTTTGAGACTTGTTGTAAACTGAAAAAAGGCTTGTTTTGACATCATCTTCATGTTTCACTAAGGTTCCATTTTTTTTTGAGGTCATATGCTATCTTGTATGCTTGGTTGCCTCTCATTTTGAGCCTTACATCCTAGCCCTTGTTGCATGCTTTGTTCGGCCTTCTAGCCACTGAAATCCAGTGGATTTTCAATGGCTTTGCTGCTATTTTGAGCCTCCAAATCAGAGGGGGGTGACCCCCTCTCACCTTGACTTCTTTGGTGGTCATTTCGGCCTTCCAAAGAGGCCCTATCTTGCATGCATTGTTGACTGATTTTGGGGCCAATTTGGTGAGTTTTGAGACTATCATATTTGATTTTCAGAGTTGGTTTGGGGCTACCACATGTCCATCTTGTATGTGCTTAATAACCCCTTTGTATGCCCTCCAAAGAAGCCCCTCATTTGTGCATGTGTTAGCTTCATTCCAGTGGTTATTTGGGCATGTTTTGGCATGTTTAGTTCACTGATTTTTGCTGGTTTAGTGAGATTCCATGTGCTTCATATACGTGCCATGTAATCCATGTTTGATAGTCAAAATCGCATGCTATTTTAGGCCATCTTGCTAGCATCTTTTGGCCATGCTTTGAACTAGAAAAGTTCATGTTTTGGGACTGCCTTGACTTTGTCTTCATGCTTCATGTTCAAATAATGCATGCTTTGTATAGCTATAGATCATTGCGTATGCCTAGTCTTGTGTTTCGGGGTTCATCTCATGCATCGGGTGCCATATTGCCATGCTTCGGGGCTGTTTAGCATCATGTTTTAGCACTGAAATTTGCTTGTTTGCATATCATGTTCCATGCCTTGTCATGCTTTGGTAGAGTGGCATTCGTGCCTTAGAATCGGTCCTCGGTTTGCGTGCATGTGTGCACGCATCTCGAGTGTCTCATTTTCATCTAATGGCCTCCTATGTGAGTGTGGCTGAGGTCCACTTATGTTGGTGTAAGTCCATTATGCATTGTGTATGCCATTTCATTTCATAGCATTGTGTATGCTAGGTTGTATGTTAGCGCATTGTGTATGCCATGTTACATCGTGCATCGTGGATGCCATTTCATAGCATTGTGCTTGTTAGGTTGTATCTTAGTTGCATTCATGCATGTCATGTATATTGCATTGTGTTTGGGATAGGAGTTAGCCCGAGCACGGGAAACGAGGGACGTTTCGTACTCCGAGTGACGGAACGTGTCTCAATTCCCAGTCACCAACACTCCGGATTATCCATGATGGAGTCTTGGTCTTGTTGTGTTTTCATGTGCATTCATTCTATATTGAGTTGTGCAATTCGACTCCTCGGCCATCATGCATCGAGATGCGTGATTGGTGGCACGAGGATCGAGGCATACATACATATGTGAAAATACATTGCCATGCCCCTTCTTGCTCTCTGTTGCAGCAAATCAGAAATCAGCAGCTTTCAAAAGCCTTGCACAACATTCCGGCATCAATTGCAAACAGAGGCTAATTGGGGCATCGTAGTGGATTGCTGCGCAAAGCAGCTCAAACATGCATCCATCCGGAATAGAGTCGAGGCAGTCCCTAGCTTGCATGCTAGTTTACAGCTTTCCTAGTTTAATTTGTTAATTAATTAGGATTTTGTATTTATTTGGACTATAACTATTCATTTGGGACTGTATTATTTATTTGGACCCTCCGAGTGAGGGCAATGTTGTAATAAGTGTGGGTGAGTGTGATGTATGTCTTCCAACCCCACGTCTTTCTTCCTTTTATTTACCAGCTTATGATGGTTAGATTAGGGCATGTTTCAATTAGCATACAGTATGATAGCATGTTTGCATTCATTCATCTGTTTTGCATGCACCGGGCTCGGCAGATCATACTAACTGCATTTGTATTTCAATTCAAGTTGAGTACTTGTTAGCTGTTGCATCTCATATGCCATGTTTAGAATAGCCGAGCCTGCTATAGTTGCATTTTTGCATGTGTTGTATTAGGCATTTCTGTATAATTAGGATCATGCATGGATTTCTAATTAGCTTCTGTTTTGGCTTGGAGTACTCGGTAAGTTTTTATGCTTTAGCATCCTTGCATGTGTGGAGTGACTGCCATGATAGCATGCTTGCCATGAGGCTATTTGCTTATGTGATATAACTGCCTGAATGCCTGTGGGTGAAGGTTGAAATGTTTGGATTGGGACAAATCAACTGTGAGTTTTAAGCCCACTAGATAGTGGCAAAACCATGTTTTCTAAGCCCACCTGAGGGTGGCAAAATCTGCATTTAAGCCTACTTGCGAGTAGCAAACCATCTTTCAAAAACAAACATGAAATGTTTTGTTCCAATTCAGGCGACCCGGTCTATACTTGTATGCTGTGCGCATCACATAGCAAATCTAGGCTAATAACCGGAATAAGAATGCATGATGTTTTCAAAACTAGATATCATGTTTAGTAGAGGCCGATCTTTGATCGGGCGAGCGGGGGTGCTCACGAAGTGACCTTCCCCAATCGTACCCAAGTTCCCGAGCCGAGGCAACTTTGGTGATGACGGACACGTGGCCTTAGGCAAACGAGTCAGGGTTTCCTAAATTTCCCAAAATAAAATATTAGGTGGCGACTCTGTATCTGGCAAAGCAGTCCATGTTTGGCACTTCTTTCAAAAATCTGTTTTCTCAAAACGATTTGTCGGATTTGGACTCTTTGGTTCAGATTACGAACCGTGACAATTAGAGTCCTGAACTGTAGTGAGCCCAAGACGAACGGAACGGGGGACTCACATTCCCTCCCCGGGGCGTTCGGGGACGTCTACAGCACCATAGCTACCTCATTTTTTCTTCTGTATGCAAGATTCATCTTCTTCTGTCCACATGCAATCCCAAAAATTAACTTGAAGTCATTTCTTTTCAACTTCAGCTTCTTCCCACCAATTTCAAATGTGGTTCCATCCGTTTGGTAAGTTTGCAAAATTTTTACAACCACATCATCATATTTAATTGAATCTCTTCTTTTAACCTTGTTTTGACTCAATGTATCAACTAGAAGTGAAAAAGGTGTCTTTCTCAATAGTGTCAAATGCTTCTCTCTGAGTTTTGTTGTCTTGAAAAATTTGATAAGAGATTGAATGTTAAAACGGTAGACATACTTTGCTTCATTATCATGTATCTGTTCAGTCCCAGTTTTTCTTTCATCAATCTTTTTCTTCCCTCTTGCTTTGTGGAGCTCTGTAGCTTGTTTCAGTTGTTCCTGTTTGGGCTCCCCATTATCAATGTTAGATTCAGGTTTAACTTCTAGTTGATTTTCACTTTCATGCGTTGTTGGCTCTATAACAAACTCAACTTTTTCAATCTTTTTCTTCTTGAGAAACTTGTTTCTCGACGACGTAATCTTTTACGATGACTGGGAACATCTGTACAAAAACATGAGCATGAACATTGAAAATTAAGAAGAATTTTACTACTGAACTAGGCAAACTAAGAAGAATTTATCACTCTATTATGCAAATTAAGCAAATATATAACTGTATAGCAAAGTTTAGATTCCAAATTGCAAAAGAACATGAAGTATCATGATGAAGATGAAAACAACTGATAATTTATCACTCAATGAGGTAAAGTAAGTAAATTTTATCACTCGATTAAGCAAAGTAAGCAAATCCATTATTATAATAAATTTTGTTACTCGATTAGGCAAATTAAGCAAATCTATCATTGTTATAACAAATTTTATCACTGAATTAGACAAAGTAAGGAAATTCATCATTGTATAGCAAATTTTATCACTCAATTAGGCAAAGTAAGCAAATCTGTCATTGTATAGCAAATTTTATCACTGAATTAGCAAAAGTAAGAAAATGCATCATTGTATAGTAAATGAACATAAAGATATGATTATTATGAAGTTGAATATTACTCATAAATTAATACTGTATGGTACGGATTGAAAATAGCTTCAAGTCGAATTTTATAACTCAATTATAGTTATGAAAGAAGAAGGGAAACAAATCCATCGTTATAACAAATTTTATCACTCAATTAGGAAAATTAAGCAAATCTATCATTCTTATAGCAAATTTTCTCACTGATTTGGGCAAAGTAAGCAAATCTGGCATTGTATAGCAAATTTTATCACTAGATTAGCAAAAGTAAGCAAATCCATCATTGTATAGGAAATGAACATGAAGATGTGATTATTATGAAGTTGAATATCGCTCATAAATTAATATTGTATGGTACAGATTGAAAATAACTTCAAGTCGAATTGTATCACTCAATTATAGTTATGAGAGAAGAAGAGAGGCAAATCTATCATTATAACAAATTTTATCACTCAATTAGGAAAATTAAGCAAACCTACCATTCTTATAGCAAATTTTATCACTGAATTGGGCAAAGTAAGCAAATCTGTCATTATATATCAAATTTTATCACTGAATAGCTAAAGTAAGCAAATCCATCATTGTATAGCAAATGAACATGAAGATGTGATTATTATGAAGTTGAATATCACTCATAAATTAATACTGTATAATACACATTGAAAATAGCTTCAAGTCGAATTTTATTACTCAATTAAAGTTATGAAAGAAGAAGGGAAGCAAATCCATAGTTATGAAATAAGAAGAGAAGCAAATCCATCATTATAACAAATTTTATCACTCAATTAGAAAAATTAAGCAAACCTACCATTCTTATAGCAAATTTTCTAACTGAATTGGGCAAAGTAAGCAAATCTGTTATTGTATATCAAATTTTATCACTGAATTAGCAAAAGTAAGCAAATCCATCATTGTATAGCAAATGAACATGAAGATGTGATTATTATGAAGTTGAATATCAATCATAAATTAATACACATTGAAAATAGCTTCAAGTCGAATTTTATAACTCAATTATAGTTATGAAAGAAGAAGGGAAGGAAATCCATCATTATAACAAATTTTATCACTCAATTAAGAAAATTAAGCAAATCTATTATTCTTATAGCAAATTTTTTCACTGAATTGGGCAAAATAAGCAAATCTGTTATTGTATAGCAAATGAACATGAAGATGTGATTATTGTGAAGTTGAATATCACTTAATTATAGTTATAAAAGAAGAACGGAAGATGAATACGACTCACGTTTGATTCGCATGTTTGTTGAAGATGAACTAAACACGGAATATAGATCGAAATGGTAAAAGATTTGCTGGGGATCTGTTCGAAATCAGAATATAGATCGAAACAGAGGTGATTTCTTTGGAAACGATAGGAGATTCAGGGAAAATCTCTTCGTTTGTTTCGATTTCCAAATTGCAAATCACCTCAGAATGGTTTCTAAATCGCCTCAGAATAGTTTCCAAATCAGAACAATTGAGAAGGAACGTGTGTGTCACGTGCACAGGGGAGAGCTCGTGATATCTTTTTTGCTTCACGCGTGTGGTGTGACATTGAGGGGTAAAATTGGAAATTGAAATAGGGCAGGACTTGGTGGGTATTAATTTGTTTCCATGGGACCGGCTGGTAAGTCCCCCTTTTTTTTCGATCAAGAAGAAAATTTGCATTCTAAAATCAATAAAAGAAATCGGATCAATATTTTATAGCGGTAGTAAATATCTCATAAAAAGATAATAAACTTCTATTGGAAAAAGAATCCTAAACCCTCACAAAGGAGGAGACACAACCTCCACACAAAAAGAATTATTACTACAATTCTTTCAAGTCTATTTTTAGCAAAATTATCAAGTGGATCAAAAATTTTAACGGTTTTTTTCATTAACAATGTGTGATTTTTTTTTATTATTATTATTTTTTTAATGAAATTATGTGTGATTAACATATTTCTTAAATTTATCAACTATGAAAAAGTAATAATATACATACATAATTTGTCTACAAAAGTCTTGAATTGAGACCTATCGTTAAGATGAATGGGTTGATTATAAGTGGCGTTTCCTTATTTTATCGTTATCCTATGCACCTTCTCTTTCTCTTATTCCTTTTCTATAGGTAGTTCAAAAAATAAACAATTGAGACCTATACATACTTTTAAAAACAAAATGACCATTGATGTCTTCCAATTGCAAAAATGTCACTATTCAATCATTCATACTAATTTTTTTTGAGATTTAGAAAAATATAGTAAATCGTACAATTTTAGTATAATTACAACGATATTTTTTTTCCATTAGGATAAAGGAAGGGTGTGAAACCAAAACAATTAAAAATATATTTTTTAATATAAAAGATATTGTAATACCATTTTTCATTTATATTATTAATAAATTATTGATAAAAAGAAAGTGAAGTATTATGTGAATTAAAATATTAAAAAATCCCAATATAATTATATTAAAATTGTCAAACTTATATTTTTTCCAAATCTTTTCCCTAAAAATTTTGTAACAATTTCTTGAATAAGAATGTAACGGACATAAGCTTCTTTCATGAATTGATAAGTAACTACATGAACAACTGTGTGAGTGATTTTCTGATCACACTGCCTATCTTAGTGATTCAGCGGTAAAAACACAGGCAGAATAGATGGCAGATAACACAAAGACACAAAGGATTTAACGTGGTTCGGCAATAATTGCCTACGTCCACGGGAGGCCGAGGTAATTCACTATTGAAATGGTAAAAATTACAATTAACTCTCTGTAATCTCTCACTCTCTAAGTATGTAATTGTAAGTGTTACAATGCTTGTAGTTGTGTACACTCGTTCAGAATGGATTCGATGATCCCCTTATCATCTGCTCAATCATCCCATAAATATACCTCAAAAGTTAATGGAGTGGCCACTAACTTTCGAGCTGTCTTGCCAGCCCATTGATGCACTTTCGGCAGCTTTCCAGGAAAAAGCTCTTTATTCCTTCACATGGCCTCTAGTGGCCTCATGATCAACTCTTATGGCCTCGAGGCCACTTAGTTGGTGAAATGATGGCTTTCTCCACATAGTTGGACATCCACCTACCAAGATAATATTTTATATTGGCTGGTATGGTCGGTCTGACAGTTACCTCGGCTTTAATCTTCTGCGGGTAGCTCGGCCATTGCAGGTTAAGCCGAGGTTGTAGGCCTTCATCCGGATTAAGATATCTTCGGGAATAACCTCGGCACCCTTAGATGACTTCAGCAAATACTTACCGTGACACGGGGAACCTCGGCTGACAAGTCGGTGTCACCTTGCCACGTGTTGATACACAAAAATATAGCCCCACAACTGCCCCCTAAGTTCTATTACCTCGGCATACTGAGGTGATGGAACTTACATTGAACTCTCTTTCTCGTACATCGGCTTAAAACTCTATAGCCGAGGTCATTCATTTCAGAAATTTTTAGGGAAAAGATTTGGAAAAAATATAAGTTTGACATTTTTAATATAATTATATTGGGATTTTTTAATTTTTAATTCACATAATCTTCACTTTCTTTTTATCAATAATTTATTAATAATATAAATGAAAAATGGTATTACAATATCTTTTATATTAAAAATATATATTTTTAATTGTTTTGGTTTCACACCCTTCCTTTATCCTATGGAAAAAAAATATCGTTGTAATTATACTAAAATTGTACGATTTACTATATTTTTCTAAATCTCAAAAAAAATTAGTATGAATGATTGAATAGTGACATTTTTGCAATTGGAAGACATCAATGGTCATTTTGTTTTTAAAAGTATGTATAGGTCTCAATTGTTTATTTTTTGAACTACCTATAGAAAAGGAATAAGAGAAAGAGAAGGTGCATAGATAACGATAAAATAAGGAAACGCCACTTATAATCAACCCATTCATCTTAACGATAGGTCTCAATTCAAGACTTTTGAGACAAATTATGTATGTATATTATTACTTTTTCATAGTTGATAAATTTAAGAAATATGTTAATCACACATAATTTCATTAAAAATAATAATAATAATAAAAAAAATCACACATTGTTAATGAAAAAAACCGTTAAAATTTTTGATCCACTTGATAATTTTGCTAAAAATAGACTTGAAAGAATTGTAGTAATAATTCTTTTTGTGTGGAGGTTGTGTCTCCTCCTTTGTGAGGGTTTAGGATTCTTTTTCCAATAGAGTTTATTATCTTTTTATGAGATATTTACTACCGCTATAAAATATTGATCCGATTTCTTTTATGATTTTAGAATGCAAATTTTCTTCTTGATCGAAAAAAAAGGGGACTTACCAGCCGGTCCCATGGAAACAAATTAATACCCACCAAGTCCTGCCCTATTTCATTTCCAATTTTACCCCTCAATGTCACACCACACGCGTGAAGCAAAAAGATATCACGAGCTCTCCCCTGTGCACGTGACACATCTCCTTCTCAATTGTTCTGATTTGGAAACTATTCTGAGGCGATTTAGAAACCATTCTGAGGTGATTTGCAATTTGGAAATCGAAACAAACGAAGAGATTTTCCCTGAATCTCCTATCGTTTCCAAAGAAATCACCTCTGTTTCGATCTATATTCTGATTTCGAACAGATCCCCACAAATCTTCCACCTTTCGATCTATATTCCTGTTTAGTTATCTTCAACAAACATGCAAATCAAACGTGAGTCGTATTCATCTCCGTTCTTCTTTTATAACTATAATTAAGTGATATTCAACTTCACAATAATCACATCTTCATGTTCATTTGTTATACAATAACAGATTTGCTTATTTTGCCCAATTCAGTGAAAAAATTTGCTAAAGAATAATAGATTTGCTTAATTTTCTTAATTGAGTGATAAAATTTGTTATAATGATGGATTTCTTCCCTTCTTCTTTCATAACTATAATTGAGTTATAAAATTCGACTTGAAGCTATTTTCAATGTGTATCATACAGTATTAATTTATGATTGATATTCAACTTCATAATAATCACATCTTCATGTTCATTTGCTATACAATGATGGATTTGCTTACTTTTGCTAATTCAGTGATAAAATTTGATATACAATAACAGATTTGCTTACTTTGCCCAATTCAGTTAGAAAATTTGCTATAAGAATGGTAGGTTTGCTTAATTTTTCTAATTGAGTGATAAAATTTGTTATAATGATGGATTTGCTTTCTTCTTATTTCATAACTATGGATTTGCTTCCCTTCTTCTTTCATAACTTAATTGAGTAATAAAATTCGACTTGAAGCTATTTTCAATGTGTATTATACAGTATTAATTTATAAGTGATATTCAACTTCATAATAATCACATCTTCATGTTCATTTGCTATACAATGATGGATTTGCTTACTTTAGCTATTCAGTGATAAAATTTGATATATAATGACAGATTTGCTTACTTTGCCCAATTCAGTGATAAAATTTGCTATAAGAATGGTAGGTTTGCTTAATTTTCCTAATTGAGTGATAAAATTTGTTATAATGATAGATTTGCCTCTCTTCTTCTCTCATAACTATAATTGAGTGATACAATTCGACTTGAAGTTATTTTCAATCTGTACCATACAATATTAATTTATGAGCGATATTCAACTTCTTAATAATCACATCTTCATGTTCATTTCCTATACAATGATGGATTTGCTTACTTTTGCTAATCTAGTGATAAAATTTGTTATACAATGCCAGATTTGCTTACTTTGCCCAAATCAGTGAGAAAATTTGCTATAAGAATGATAGATTTGCTTAATTTTCCTAATTGAGTGATAAAATTTGTTATAACGATGGATTTGTTTCCCTTCTTCTTTCATAACTATAATTGAGTTATAAAATTCGACTTGAAGCTATTTTCAATCGTACATACAGTATTAATTTATGAGTGATATTCAACTTCATAATAATCATATCTTTATGTTCATTTCTATACAATGATGCATTTTCTTACTTTTGCTAATTCAGTGATAAAATTTGCTATACAATGACAGATTTGCTTACTTTGCCTAATTGAGTGATAAAATTTGCTATACAATGATGAATTTCCTTACTTTGTCTAATTCAGTGATAAAATTTGTTATAACAATGATAGATTTGCTTAATTTGCCTAATCGAGTAACAAAATTTATTATAATAATGGATTTGCTTACTTTGCTTAATCGAGTGATAAAATTTACTTACTTTACCTCATTGAGTGATAAATTATCAGTTGTTTTCATCTTCATCATGATACTTCATGTTCTTTTGCAATTTGGAATCTAAACTTTGTTATACAGTTATATATTTGCTTAATTTGCATAATAGAGTGATAAATTCTTCTTAGTTTGCCTAGTTCAGGGTAAAATTCTTCTTAATTTTCAATGTTCATGCTCAATGTTTTTGTACAGATGTTCCCAGTCATCGTAAAAGATTACGTCGTCGAGAAACAAGTTTCTCAAAGAAGAAAAAGATTGAAAAAGTTGAGTTTGTTATAGAGCCAACAACACATGAAAGTGAAAATCAACTAGAAGTTAAACCTGAATCTAACATTGAAATGGGGAGCCCAAACAGGAACAACTGAAACAAGCTACAGAGCTCCACAAAGCAAGAGGGAAGAAAAAGATTGATGAAAGAAAAACTGGACTGAACAGATACATGATAATGAACAAAGTATGTCTACCGTTTAACATTAATCTCTTATCAAATTTTTCAAGACAACAAAACTCAGAGAGAGCATTTGACACTATTGAGAAAGACACTTTTTTCACTTCTAGTTGATACATTGAGTCAAAACAAGGTTAAAAGAAGAGATTCAATTAAATATGATGATGTGGTTGTAAAAATTTTGCAAACTTACCAAAGGATGGAACCACATTTGAAATTGGTGGGAAGAAGCTGAAGTTGAAAAGAAATGACTTCAAGTTAATTTTTGGATTGCATGTGGACAGAAGAAGATGAATCTTGCATACAGAAGAAAAAATGAGGTAGCTATGGTGCAAAGAAGGAAAATAAACGAGAGCAGAATGACAAGTGCTTCAATCCAAAAGTTGATAATGAAACTTTTGAGAAGCAACAACAATAAAGATGTAGAAGATGTCGTTAGGCTTGTGTGCCTTCTGGTTTGTTTGCTTTGTTGTATCCGGGTACTGGGACAACAATTGGTTGGAGGTTTATGAAAATATCTTGAGAAATTGACGAAATGAAGTCTTATGATTGGTGTGGCGCAGCAAAACAACATCTTACAAGATCAATAGCACGCAACATCAACCAAATTGATAGAGTGTGCGGATGTGTGATCATTTATTGGTAAGTAAATACCTCACTTACAACTTATAAACTAATATTTACATTTACTAAATACTAATTTATAACATTTTTTTTGTCCTCAAACAGTATTGGATATATGAGCATACAAAGATCATCAAAACTAAATGACAAGAACGCAATCCCAAGATTTGCAAAATGGAACATCACATATCTGGGAGAACAATTGGCAAAGTCATCCTTGCATGATCTGAAACATATTGAGGTATCCATTGATATCCTTTGTTTTGTTTAAACAAATATTAGATTTTGTTATGCAGTGATAAATTTTAGCTCGACTGATAAATTCTTCTTAATCTTCATGGTGTCACATTTCTGGTAGAAAATTATTTAGGCATTTCATCTGTGCTAGGAAATTATTCAAGAAACAAGTTTTATCAGTGTATAACCTTTTTTTCTTTAATTGAGTGATGAATTTTGCTATGTAGCGATAAATTTTGATACGGACTGATAACTTTTTGCTCACAGTTATAAATTTGCTTAGTTAGTTTCATTGAGTGATAAATTTTGCTTAATGCTGCTAATTCACTGATAAAACTTCTTATCATGAACTAAATCACTAGTCTTATTATAAATTTGAATCACCAAATGATAAATTATTACTTAACTTGGTGTCATATCATTCTTTTTAATAATTTTCATTCATGTAGGAGAGCAATTTGAAAGACAAAATTGAAGAACAGAATATATACAAACAATTGCAACCACAAACAGATGATGAGCATGAAGATGAAAAATGTAACTTTGAGGAACAATGGCAGACTGAATTATCTGAAAAGAAAGAATAACCAATTATCAGAAAGCTATTCAGTCTCAGTCCATGAAAAAATTCACCGAATTCCAAGCATCATAACAGGTGCTTGAAAAAAGAGGAATCAACAACATTGAAATCAAAAAAGAATTCAAGAAGGAAAGCCAACTTTCAGCATGAAACTGAAGAAGGTCCGGTTCATGTGCAAAGAAATGAGCTTTTTTTGACAAGCTAGAGAATGATGAAAAAGAAACAATGATCAAACAGAAAGTTAGTCCAACAACTTCACCGGGATTCAAGCATCAAACACCGGCTGAAAAGAGGAAAGCAAAAAGGAAACTTGCCTATGAAACAAATGTCTACCATGCCAAAATTAATGAACATACCTTTCAGAAACTAGAAGAGAATGTGTTGATAATGCAAAGGCTAGAAATGGAGAAGGCAAGAATCCAAGCAGAAAATGATGAGCTTAAGGACCAACTCATAAAGCTCAATAAACAAATGGAAGAACATAGCAAGAAAGCAAAGACACAAATGTAAGTGAAAGATGTGGAAATAGTGCTACTTAATGAGAGAATTGCAATGTTGGTTGAATCAAATGTCTACCTGGACACTCAAGAAGAACAAATCGCAGTTGAAGTTGAAGCCACCACTCCCAAAACATCGCCTCTTGTGAGCTCAATGACAAAAAGGGTGAAAAATAGAGAAACAAGAAAAAAGCACAAAGATCTAGATTTTTGGTACATAACGAAAAGACAACCAAAGCAAAACAAGACAGTTGATGAAGTAGAACCAATGGTTGAAGAAATGCAAAGACCAGAAAAGAGAGAAACACACATCAACATCCAACAAAACAAAAAAAATTGACACTTCCTATCCAGTGTTTCACAAATTGCCAAAGAAATCAAGGATGAAACTCACTAGTCTTTGGGCAACAAAAACTAGCAGGTAAGAGCATGATTTGTCCTAAAATTTCCAAATTTGAATCTAAATTTTAGTATATAGTCATGCATTTATCAATGTATAACCTTTGTTTACTTCATTCATTGATAAATTTTGATATACAGTGATAAAATTTGATACATAGTGATAAATTTTACT